>JAHUTJ010067156.1:0-17981 GCA_036250325.1 Characodon lateralis
AAAATCCCTCTGACCACTGTGCAGGACTTGTATGTCATTCCCAAGACAAATTGACGCTGTATTGGCCGCAAAAGGAGGCCCTACACCATACTAATAAATTATTGTGGTCTAAAACCAGATGTTTCAGTTTCATTGTCCAACCCCTGTATGACTGACAAGAGGAGAAATAAACTAGCAAGCATTTCAGAGTTGGAAACACGTTTTGTTTTTTGGAAATTTGCCATCAGAGTTCAGATATGATTTTAGCCTAAACGAAAATATTTTGGCTCAACTTTAATTTGGAGAATTGCATTAATCTGTTACTGGGATGTGGTATGTTCAAGAAAACCAAATTGAATTTTATTTATGAACATGCAAATCACTATTCTAATTGTCATTGCACAATTACATACAATGACTCTACCTCTAGCAGAGTGCTATTCCTTCAGCATTCTCCCATTCATGACGTTCTGTGAACTCTATCAGTGACCCATTGCAAATGTTTCAAAAATCAAATTTGTGTTTTAAAGAATCAGTGACCAATGCAGAATAATTCAGTCCAGGTTTCGAACGGTCTTTTAGTTTTGTTTATTTACGTTTGTCTCAATCTACACTCATCTTGACAGACTGTCAAAAGTCATTCAGATTTCATAATAAGAGTTAAATCCTTTAAGTTAGTGTCAAAAAGGATCTACTAATCAGATACCAACTTCACTGTCTTTGTCCTCCAGTGTGTAAGGTCATATTTTCTTTTACAATGTAAAACAGGAAAACTTGTAGAGACCATTAATGATATATTTTTTGCCTTTTTTCCAATGCTCATGCCACCCCGTAGTGAGCAGTGAGTGACAGTGTTTATATCAAAAAACTACCCTGAAACAGACTGTAAATACCATATGCTTTAGAAAGCAGTGTTTTATATGACAATTTTATTGCTACTTTTCTAATTTTCTGACGCAGCTAGGTGTGCTGCACTCCCATCAAGCTAGCTAGTATGCACATACAAATCTAATGAAAAACATTTCAGGTAAAATCCATTCTGTAAAATATTACATTTCAAACACCAAAAATGAAAATATGAACATGCAATCGCTGTATAAATGTTTTTAATAGTCTCAGTTTTTCTGTACCATATGCCAGATATTTAGCTCTATAGGTCTTCATGGGGACTGATTTGGCCTTCTTGATCTTGTAGCCTTCAGCTTAGCCTCGGCTAAATCACAATCACTGTCCTGGCCGGAGCTCAGGGTGTCTGCTGGCGCATGCTGGAGCCCTGGAACATTTCCATCTGGCCTCTGGGGAGCCACACATCAATTGCTCTCAGCTAAATGCACTCACATATGAATATTTCAGTACAATTTAATGTTTCAGCTACAGCCCCAAAGGAGCAGAGCATCAATTTGTGAACACAGTTCTTCTGGAGTTAAAAGCCAGGAAGAATAATACAGTATGAAAGGCGCTGTCAATCTAGAGTGAAAAAAAAAAAAAAATCACTCAATGGGGAAAAAAGGAAACCCTCTTACCTTCAACATCAGGCTGCTCACAACAGCTTTTTAACATTTCCTCTGGATAGATGAAGCGGACTGAGACAGCAGCTGGTGGACTTTGCTTTACCACAGTTGAGTTTTCAAACTAGGTCCGTTTTCCCCCAGGTCTGGCTGAATGCCATTTGGTCTCAACATATACACACAAGCACACAGCTGGCTAAGGGAGCAGGTCAGGGAGTTGTGCACCTGCTGTCCTGTTGATAAAATGCTCCAAAGTGATGCTGAAACCTCTTCCAGGTGTGAGAACATGAGTGCTTCACAAAACAAGCAGGTCACAAGACAAATCAAGTTCATCAGCTGGTCAGTAAGGAGAAAACAACAGGGCAAGCCAAATTAATCCCCATAATTGACTACAATGTGCCATTTTCTTGATGTTTTTTTTCAAATAATTGACCAGTTAAGTGTCAACAGGATTAAAAGGACCACACAGTTTACCTAAAACTGCACCGAAGATTTTTAACTTTAATGTCAAATATAAAACCCATTTTTTTCAGGTAGAATATAAGAAATACAATATCAGGAAATTTAATGTCTTAATTATTTTTTTCTTGATATTGCCTCAATTAATTAAAAATAGGTTTTTTGAACACATTTATAAATAATCAGTGCTGTGCTCATACAGTGCACTGCAAAAGTATTTTTCTCCTTAGATTTTCTCAGTTTTTCTTTTTTTGTCACACTTAAACATATGAGATCATCGGGCAGTAAACTACCAAACAAAGACAAAGTAAGTAAATACAAAATGCAATTTCCAAATAATGATTGACTTAATTTATTAGGGTAAAAAAACTACCCAAACCAACCTGGCACAGTTTAAAAAAATACTTGCCACCTTAACCTAATTAAGTGTCTGAAATACCTGAATATTAATTCCATCAATTACTTAAAGTTTTCCACATCCTGGAACAGCAAAGCAGCCCCAAACTATTAGACTACACCATGTGTGACTTTCGGTATGATGTTTGATTTCTGAAAAGCTGTGTTAATTTTATACCAGATGTAATGGGACATCCACCTTCCAAAACGTTTCACATTTGTTTCATCAGGTAATTTTCTCAAAGGTTGTAGGGGAAATTTAAGATGGGTTTTTGTGTTTGTTTTGTCAGCAGTAGATATTGCCTTGGATCTCTCCCATGAATCCCATTTTTGCCCAATCTTTTTCTTATTGTTAGATGATGAACACTGACCTTAACAGTGAAGGCTGCAGAGCTTTAGATACTGTATTGGGTTCAATTGCAACTTCCTGGATGAGGTGAAGTTCTCTTGAAGTAATCTTGTTTATGGCCTGCCACTAGATGTAAGGTTCAATACAGTTCTATGTTTTGTACATTTGTGGGTACTGACTCTCACTTGGGTTTGTTGGAGTCCCCTAAAGATGCCCTAGTAGCAACTCAAAACAATGGCATCAGGGAGGTGCCACAAATACATCCCTGTTCTTTATCAAATAACCCACTGGCAGCATCTAATCAGTGAACATGCCTTAAAGCATTAGTCGCTATACTAACCCTAAACATGACACTTTTTCTTACGTGTCCTGTCTGGGTATTTCAGGCATACCATATAGAGAAGCTGGTCTGAAGATTAAATCCTTATTGCAGGACTGACTTTATTAAATCAAGAGTGAATCCAACATCAAAGTAGACAGGGCACATTGCTGTAGTACTAACCTGTGTTTGTATGATCTTCAACCACTGAGACTATTTGTGTGTTGATGCATGGGTGTGTGTATGTGTGTGAGGGGTCGTGGCTGTGTGTGGGTAAGTCAAGTCAAGTCAAGTTTATTTATATAGCGCTTTTCAGCAACAAGGCACTCAAGGTGCTGTACATAAGGAAAAACATGTCAATGATACAGAAAATCAAACAATAGAGGTAATTAAAAAAAGAGAGAATAGAACCATGGATAAGAAAATGAAAGGATAATTGGACCGAAAACTTAACAATGTTTAGATAACACATTCAAAGGCCACTCTAAACAAATACGTTTTTAATCTTGATTTAAAGCAACTTAGGGTTTCAGCCCTTTTACAGTTTTCTGGGGGTTTATTCCAGATTAGTGGAGCATAAGTACTAAAAGCTGCTTCTCCATGTTTGGTTCTGGTTCTGGGTATGCAGAGTAGATTTGAGCCAGAAGACCTGAGAGGTCTGGGTGGTTGATACACTGACAACAAGTCTGTAATGTATTTTGGTGCTAAGCCATTCAGTGATTTATAGACTAACAGAAGTACTTTAAAGTCTATTCTCTGAGCTACAGGGAGCCGGTGTAGGGTCTTTAGAACTGGGGAGATGTGCTCCACTTTCTTAGTTAGCGTATGTGTAGAATGTGTTTGTGTTGAGAGGGGCTATGTGAGTGAGTTTGTCATCTTAAGGTACACAGTTGTTAGAGTTGTTTCTTCATCAGTTTTCATTTCAAGGGACCAGCTTCCCCAGAGACCTGCCAGGCCATCTAGGACACCAGCCATCAGTGGACCCCAGCAGGTACACCAAGCCTCCAAACCTTCGATGTCCAACAGGGCATAACTCAAGTCATGTAACCTCCCACCACCAATCTCAGACCCTCTTCTACCCCACCCGTGCCCCCATACTGCCAGCCTAACAAGCCCAAGCCCACCCACCAAGCCAGTGGGGGGGTGTTGCAACATTTCCACCCTACCACCGACATGCCAGACCCACCGTTAACCCAGGGCAGGATCCAAATGTCCACTCCATCAAGGGACAGCACCACACTGGTCCCAGGATCCCAACACCCCCAAGCCCCTACATGCCGAGGCAGCAAAGCCCTTAACCCGTTAAGGGTTGTCCTGTGAATACCAGCCCAATAAGTTGGTGCTATTAGGACAAAATAGAAAGGTGTGAGCCAAGCTCTGACATTATTGAACAGCAAAACTCTGCACACACGGAATGAATTCACACAATTTCTTAAAATACAAGAATTTATTAACAAAAATAAGTCAACTCAAAGTCAAACATATTTCAATCAACAAACTCTTTACTATGCTAAAACAATCCAACTAAACTACCAAGCAGAATTAAAGAATAACGAAAACTAATGGACTATGTACAATATGAATAAGTTGGTTAAAGATGGTTGAAAATCGTGACCAAAAAGAGTGATGCAACATTACCATGCAATGTTTAAGTTTGAGAACCAAGGATTATCTTGAAGAATCTTGAAGTGAAGTGAAGTTAGTCTTGGAATTAACTTAGGCAACCCTTCACAATGCAAGATCAAATAAAATATTATTTTAATAAAATAATGTTTTAAATAATGATCTGCTGAATAAAACCAACCTTCTGGATGACTAATTCTCAACAGTGTCTAATTAGCTGCCTTTATTTATTAAAATAATATTCAAAGAAATATTATTAAGGGAATATTTTGGAAAAGAGCCAAATCTTTCTGGAGAAATGGGGCTTAATGGTGTTTACTTAGTTATCAAATTTAGTAAAATAATGTTTAGGGACTATTTACTATTTACTAGATTGAAAACTAACAACCTTTCTGTTCAATGTTCCCTAGCAGGCTAGCATGTGTTCTTAGCTTGTCAGCAGTGAAAGCTGACAAAGGAAGAATCAAACACACACCTTTAAAATACCTTTAAAATACCATTAATAAAAGGGTTAAAATGCATCAGCGCGGACGTCGCGTTATGGCCAATCTTCTGTGTTTAAAATCACCCTTTAAATAACGTTTGTCTTAACTTTAAAAACACACAAACACAGAACCAAACCTGAGCACGTGTGCTGCAGATAGTCTGCTAGCACTAAGATAGCTGAGTTTCACACAAACAAAACCAAACTTCATAAAATGAAAAACGTTTTGATCATTTCAATCTAAATCTTTCTCTATTACTCTGCCCAAACATCAAACCTCATATGAACGTGTTGAGGAGTTGTCTGGGCGACGACGAAGTTTGAAGAAAGCTCTGTGAACAAAGGGTTAGCTTCCAGCTAACCTCCGGAGCTGTGGCTGGGCGGTCCGTTCTCTCCGCTGACCAAACTGCACGTTACGACGGCTCCTGTTGTCGTCCTTTCAGACCGGGGAAAAACCGCTCCACTCTGCTTCGTAGAGACCGCATCTCTGCAGGGAGCTCTGGAACACAGTTTACTTCTGCAGGCCTCAGAGAGAAAGTAAAGCAATGCTTATACCTTAATCTCCCTTTTATGAATGAATACCGGATTCTTTCAACAGTAATTCATCAGTACTTAACTTGTGCATATGATCCCGTGATCTTATGACACCCTTAGATCCATTTTGAAGAGTTTATGTCTTTTTGCCAGCAAATAAACATTAGCGCGCTGTCCCCCCTATCCGGTCCCTCTGGAGGCCGTGTGGAAGAGACAGGATGTAGCAAGAGCGGTGCTTTTATTTGGACAGTGACGTCACAGGAAGTCCGCAGTTACCCCGTTTCCTGGCTGTGCCGGACGTAGGTTAATGCAATTTATTTTGAAAGTTCCAGGAAAGTCTGTACTGGCCTTTCACGTTGTAACCATGGCTGTGGTCCCAACAGGGGACACCCCTCACCTGGTGCACAGGTGGCCAACCCACCACAAGCCACAACTGGCCACAAGCCACCCTGAGCCAGAGCCCACCCACACCAGCCAAGAGCAGCAGCAGGTTGGACAAAACAAGACAGTGGTCCATGGGTCAGTGCCCACCGCCGCAACATTCCCACCCTAACACCGACACCTACATGCCAGACCCACCGTTAACCCAGGGCAGGATCCAAATGTCCACTCCATCAAGGGACAGCACCACACTGGACCCAGGATCCCAACACCCCCAAGCCCCTACATGCCGAGGCAGCAAAGCCCTTACCCCCCTGCACCACATAGGGCATAAGAACATTAACATTTCTGACAAAACTCCTTAAGGCTGGAGTTCAGTAATCTGTTCTGTCTCAGCACTTCTGCACGTATAACATTTACAATTATTGTTAAAGGTCAACAATTGGCCTTGTTAACTGATGAGCTGCACCACAGCTCGCCATATGTACTGTCCCTTTAGCAATGGGTTTGTAGCACTTTCTAGACTGATAGGTGTCAACGGGTTTGTTTCTCATCTAGTCTTTAATTTCTTAGAATTGGAGAATGACATGTTGGCTTTTTGTGATCTTTCAACCCACTTCATGTTGTCAGACTGGTTCTGTTTAAGTCATTTATAAATTCTATGGGGCTTGTAGCAATCAGATATGGGTGTAGATGGCAAAACCAAAAAATTCAGTTCAGTTCTGTTAGCTCGTGATTTCACAAAGGTGTGGCAGCGCATTTTCACATTGGGCTGGGTCGGTTTGGAGGGTTTTTCTCCACTTAATAAATGTAATAATCATTTATAACCTTTTTTCATTTTTCATTTTCAAGTCTTATCTGTTTGAAGTTACAATTTGTTTGGTGATCTAAAACATTTAAGTATAACAAAAAACAAAGACAGGGAAAATCTGTAAGGGGCAAATATGTTTATATGGCACTGTACATTGTTAAGACCACAATTATTCATACCCCTAGCAGGGTTTAAAGTAATCTTTTAATTTGATCTCTGTGTTTCTTTTTATTGGATGTAAAATTAAAGTTCTGGAGTGGCCAAACCAGAGTCCTGACTTGAACATAATAGAGAATCAGCAAAGGGAGCTAAAAATTGGGGTGATGGGCAGGAGCTTTCAAGCCTCATAGACTTGATTAACCATTAAAAAACCAGTGGAAATATGCAAAAAGCTGTTTAGAAATTCTAAAAAATTGTTTGATTGTTTTAATGCAAATAAAGACTTTTGGGTATGAATAATGTTGAACATTATTATAAATAATGTTAAGCATTGCTTTGTTATCTTTACAGAAATGCACGTCTCATTTCCTATAAAAAAAAAAAAAAAAAAACTTGAATGAAAATAATTTTAAATCTAAAACTGCCAGGGGAATGACTAATGTTGGCCCTACCTGTAAAGGTATACTTATCTGGAAACAATCTGAAATTGCATGCAAACAAATGATCTATTAAATGGCAAGACTACAAATATTTCAGATTTATTTTATAAACAGCAAGTTACTTCATAGAGCTACGATGTCAGAAATAAGTGATGTAATTGTTTTGATTAATACAGACAGAAATGCTTCTTGCCTCATTTAAGTGACTGCTAACGGTGCTGAAAAGCAACAAGATGTTGATGAGAGCATCTAATAGTAAAATACAAGATGCGTATTTGTAAAGTAAAACAGGCGGCTGACAGTTACACTAATAAGGTAACAATGGTGCAGGTTTTTCAGCCTAACAATGCAAAGCTGCCCTCAGGCACCAATCAAAAATTAATTCTAATTATCATGTGAATACTGCATTAACTCTGAAGAATTATGAATTATAAATTTGCAACATGGTTCCCCTCTCAGTGCGACCTCGCTTGCATGTGGATGTGATTTTTTTGTTTCCAGAAGACTTGACACAAAATAAATTAGTGTGAAGGCAAATGTGACACCTAACAGTGATGCTGAAAAAAAAATTCAACACAGAATTTTTATCCTTGAATAAGGAAATTATTTGATACAATTATGTTTTTTCCCCCATTTTTAAAAAAGATATTAGTGTTTGCTGAGTCTGGACATCAAGATTGAACACAAAGCACTTAAAGACAAGTTAATGTTTGGATAAATTATTCAGTATCTTTAAACAAGTCATTAACTGCCTTTCAGGAATGTAGCATTCTTAACTTGAAGTCAGCAGAAAAGCCAGATTAACATATGCAAGCATAAAAAATGCAAAGACAGTCCCATTAAATAAATTTCATATTGACAATGTTGTATTGTGCATTTATCTCATATTCTCAGTTCTTTCACAACTGTTTAAAAATGAAATTTAATTTTGCAAACACATTTATATCTGTAACTTTTGTTGATTATGGCATACAACTGACTTAAAGTCAAAAATTAAATTCCACAGTATATTAGGAAATTAAAGAACAGCAAAAAATGTTTTTAATGATGAAATGTGTACAATCTAAGAAGCATGATCATGTAATTTATGGTATATACACCCAGTACTTGCTTAGGTCTCTTTTTGCATGAATCAGTGCAGCATGGCATGAAGGTGAGCACCCTGTGGCTCTGCTGAGGTGATGAGGAACACCTGGTTGCTTAAATTGCAGCCTTTAGCTCATCTCATTAGGTCTGGTGTCGCTCTTCTTGTTTTTGAAAAATACCCATTGTTTCTCTAGGGGTTTAAGTCAGGTGACTTTACTGACCAATCATATACAGTAACACAATGGTCAGTAATTGATGTAGGTCCACTATGGAAACTTTACAACTTGGATTCTGTGCTTCCCCATGTTTCCTCCAGAATCTTTGAAATGTATTTCCGAGATAAATGCCAAATTTGCTTTTATCTAAAAAGAATTATATGTTTTATGAGAGGCTTAACATAATATATGGGTTTTAGTTTCTAAGTTAAATTACAAAAAAAAAAATTCACTTTTTGATATTATAATTTATTGAGATGCATCTGCATCTACAACGTAGCATGTAGGCAGATAAGCAAACCCAGACCCCCCTATATATCTGAAAAGTGATTGAGAAGACTTAGAAGGAAGCAAAAACCCAAATTCATCTTGTTAGCTGCACAAAATAATTCTCAATTAATAACAATAAAAAGTCGGCTGCATATCTGAACTGAATCTGCTTCCAAAAGGGCTTTCTAAAAATAGTATAAGGTGATAGTTGTAACTGAAAGCAATGAACACAAACGTTTTCATTATTCCCAAATTTCACACGCATCTTAGAAAAAGAACAGGACAAAAGCTGCACAGTTTGCATGTTTTCTTTTATATGTGAACAAAACCTTGATGCGACGCACCCACACTGACACATCTTCAACTGAATCCACCTTTGGGACTTTGGAAGGATGGTGATAGTAAATTACTCCTGACAATAGAAGGGAAGCACAATTGAGACAAAAAACCTTAGAGAGACAACACGTCACTGAGAAAACTCCAGTAATTCTGCCCTTGAATGCCCCATTGAATTCCAAACAGGCACATTTGGCTCTTGCCAAAGTTTAAGTGGATAAGTTCAGTCACACATATATATTTCATGAGGTTAATGGGCCTAATCAAAGTGTAATTACAGATTCTTCCGGGAGCCTTTCATGCCACTGCTGCATACTGGGACGGCAGGGTTGCATCTAAACATCATCAACACAAACAAAAGCACTGTATCTGATAATGCCCTGTACAAAGAATATAGTCAGGTTTCTACTAAACTTAACCACTGACCAGCAAAATCAAACAAAACAATTCAGTCTTTTTTTTCCGGTCGGGTACACACATCAGTGGGAGAATTATTTTAAAATGCATCATGCATATATAAACGATAGTATTATGGCTTGGCTCAAAGATTTATTGAATGATTTATATACAAGGCATTTATGTCTCCTTATTTCACTTGCTGTGGTCATCTCAACAAGAGGCTCACTGGCATATTTAAAGACAGAATTTGGCCTAAAATAAAAACTCAGCTTTAATGACAGTGACTCTGTCAAAAAAAAGTTTATGCAATGCTCTTTATGAAATTTCTAAAGGGATGTTGAAAAACGATGGTTAAAGCAAAGACTTCCATAAATTTATCAAAATACGGTTTAAAAATAATTCATAAAAGTCTTTGTTATATTGCAAGCACTGCTTAAAGTATGAATTACAACAAGACGTTACTGTTTCTGAAGCAAATCTTATCTTGCAGTTCAAAATACCAAAACATTTTGATTAGATCACATCATTTAAATCAAATATAAAGCCTTAAACTAAACATATGTATCCCAGAAGCAAAGATGGATATCAATCATGAATCTGTCAAAAAAGTTAGTTTTATTCGAATATGGCCAAATGCATTTAAAATATGTTCAGAGCTTCAGTTTTAACTCTATATTAAAACATCTCAAAATATGAAACATCACATTTTGTGATAGACAATCACAAAATGGCTTGTACTTGTGAAGTTGAACAAAAATGATACCTGGTTTTCAAAAAATTCACAGATAAAAATACACAAATCTGTGACGTGTATTTGTTTTCTGTCCATTTTACTCTGATACCCTTAAATTCAATCTAGTGCAACCAATTGCCTTCCTAGTTGGTGTTTACTCGCAGTATAATTATAGCTGTTCTGTGAAGGCCTCAGAGGCTTGTTAAAGAGCACTGGGGAACAAACACCTTTATGAAGACCAATGAATACATCAGACAGTTCCGAGATAAAGCTATTGAGAAGTCTGAAGCAGGGTTAGGTTATAAAACAAAACCCAACAGTGAACCTACCGAAACATGACCATCAACCTAATCTGACAGTCTGGGTAAGGACAGCATTTATCTGAGAAGCAGCCAAGAGATCCAAAGTATCTCTGAAAGAGCTGCAGGGATCCACAGCTCAGGTAGGAAAATCTATCGAGAGAAGAGCTCTTAGTCATGCACTCTACAAATCTGTCCTTTATGGAAGACTAGCATTAAAAAAGTCATTGTTGAAAGAGAACCTTCAGACATTTTTACTTCTGTTTGTGATAAGCCATGTACGTAGAGGACACAGTAAACAAGAGGGTAAAGATGCTCTTGTCAGATAAAAACCAAAATTAAACTTTGTGACTTTTATGCAATATGCTATGTGTGGCAGAAAACCAAACTGCACATCACCCTCAATACACCATCCACATGGTAAAACTTGGGTGTGTCTGCATCATGCTGTGGGAATGCTTGTTATCAGCAGGAGCAGAAAAGCTGGTCAGAGTTGTTGAGAAGATGTATGGAAGTAAATACATTGCAATCCCTAAAGATTACCCGCTCCGGGCTGCAAATCACTTGACTTGAGTGACAGAGATTCACTTGCCAACAAGACAACAACCGTAAACATACAGCCAGAGTTACAACGGGATCGTTTAGATCAAAGCATACTCATGTATTGAAATGGTCTAATTAATGTTGAAACCTAAATCTAATTGGGAATCTGAGCTCACTTGAATATTAACATTAGCAGATATTCTCCATCTGAGCTTGAGCTATTTAGGAATGAAGAATGTGCAAAAATGTCAGTCTGTAGCTATGCGAAGGTAATAGAATCATTTTTAAAGAGGCTTGCAGCTGGAATTGCAGCTCTAGGTGGTTCTACAAAATATTAACACAGGGGTTGAATACAAACACATCACACTTTTCAAAATGTTCTGTATGTAAATAATTTTTGATACCATGTATCATTTTCCTTGCACTTCACAGTTATGTAGTAAAAAACGTTAAGGCCTAGGAAATATTTTGACAGGCACCACCAAGGTTTAACCATAAACCTTATGTAAATTTTTAAATGATAATATAAATCATTAATTTATTTTTATTTTTATGTGATTTTTCCTGAAAAAATTATCTTGGATGTTTTTTTATTAGAATTAGAGGTATTCTCTGTAACATTTACTGACAGTTTTTTTTCTCTAATGGAACATCTTTAGCAGATATCAACAGTAAGACATCAACTTTACACGCACTCTGCAACAGTTATGGCGCTCAAACTTGTGTTCTGGCATTACTGCTGAGTCTGGCCTATATGGTAAATAAGGCTTTGGGTGTTAAAACTAAAATGAGTACCTTCATTCTGAGGTGGTTTGCATGATCGCTGAAAGCATTTAACACACTGATCCTACAATGATACAGATAAGTGTTTTTTTTATTTTATTTAATATAGTCAAACTATAAAGTCTGTCATTATAAAACACATTGATTTAATTTAAACTTCAATACCCTTTAAGCCCACACTAAACTTCATTCCTCTGGTCAGATCATATTTCAAAGGTGCCATAATTCAACAATCTTAAAGTTTTTCTGTGCAAAAGAAAAAAAAAAGTTATTAACCAATACATCCATGTATCTATTATTGAAACTGGTCTGTGCAGCAGTCTCCCTAAAACACATCACTTACATACTGAAAACTTCCATGCAGTCACAAAATGTACTCATTTTGTGGATCTCAGGAGTTAGCTGTCAAAACCAGACTTATAGGTCTAACGATTGCTCTAGTATGAATACTGTATAATAAACTTTGCTTCAGAAAAATATCAGTAAATCAAAAGAGAACAAATTAACAAAACAAGAAAAAGCACAACTGTTTCTATGCGGATAAGGAATGTAATCAAGTTTTCTAAAAAATTAGGTAATGATTACTGAAATGTATTCAGTTAATGATGAGATGTATAAAACAATATTTTAAAACAAACTGTAAAAGAGGTAAAAGAGACACACATAGAATTAAAACAGGTTGAAATTCTGTAAGTAAAATCTCCCTGTATGAGTTCTACATAGATAATGTTAAACAGAAAGGTATTGACCACACACACAATAGTTCTTATGCTGATTTCTCTTCCTAAACCAGTTTAGTTTTTTTTTTTTTTTTATCCGGGAAAAACAGGTATTGATAATTTACTTGTTATGTTATATCGAGAAAAGCTTATTGTACCAACAATATATTTTTCCATATTTATGCAATGTACTACCATTCTATAATTACAATGCACCGATTTATCAGGTTATAACAAACCTTTTCTACATTCTCACATGCACAAACCTCCAAAATATGTTGAATAAATTGATAGAATTTCTACATTGTCCACTTGACAAATTTCCTAATGTTATAGCATAAACATTTTGTAACAATAAAAGCTATCATTTTATAACTTCAACTTCTTAAACGTTCTATCAATAAAGTTCTTATATTTGTACAACATATTATTTAGTTATTAAAATACAATCACTGCATTGTAAAAAAAGTGAAAGGTTGTTTGTAATAACAATATATATATATAAAACCTTATATTATTTTATGTACATGTATGTATTATTTTATTTTTATATACAAACATAAAAGTATATTTTAAGAACACATAAAGCTGTACGCTTCCGTCTCCCAGTCTCTTTCACCCTGTTCTGCTTTAATATGAAGCGCCCCTACCCATCCTTCAGTCAAAGTGTTGTAGTTCCAACTTCATCCAGTAGATGGCCTCGTTCTCGAATGGATGATTTGAAATTAAAAGCAGTATCAATGTCCTCTGATTTGTAGGATTTATGTCCAAAACTGAGACCGAACGTATGACTTGTTATAGTTTAAGTATATATTTTATTGAGAAGATGAAAGCTGAAGTGTCTCTTTGTACTTTCTCACACATGACTCTGGGAACTCATAATGAAATATGACTTGTTTTTATATAATATTATTTTTTTATAAAATCCTAAATAGCATTTTGCAAGACAAATTGAGGAACGTAATTATTAAGGCACATTGTGATTATTTAACTGTTTTAGTGCGTGAGGCTGATCAGCCAATTAAAACATAGTTGACTTATCTGACGCTAATAATTAAATATTTGTTTATTTAAATACCACCGATTGAAAACTTTAGAATAACGCAATTTAATCAATTTTGTTTAAAACAGAATATCTTCTGATATAAATTGTGTCACAGTCATAATATTCCCCACACAGACATTATTATTAGCAGGGCTGGGTTTAAACCTCTAAATTGTATCTTGAATAAAGATAACATATCAACATCCGCAATCTTAGGCTTCCCTTCATGCCACTATCATTCTTTATGCTCCTCTCCAAAACCGCCTGCTTGTTGGATAGGTGCAACAAAGCGATTGGAGAAGGCAGCTTTGACGTAGTGACGTCATAAGAGTAGCGTGTGGGGACCTTGTAGCCTCTTCGGCCCCTTCTCCAGTCCGGAGAAACACAAGTTATCTGGGAGGCTGCCGAAGGGCCGGCGATCTTTCCCCATCTTTTTTGCGTCGAGCTCACTCCCCTTGATCCGTCCTGTATGGTGGATATTATTTTCAGCTCTTCTTTCTTGGGTGATATGGGGGATCATTCCAAAAGTAAGTACGCCGACCTGCACTTTCCAGCAGAAAGATTTAGTGTCCGATGCAGCAACAGCAGCATTAGATCGGTGAATAACAGGATGGAAAAGTCCATATTCAGCAACGAATCAATTAATAGACAAATTGTCCTAATGTTGCACTACTGTATTATTTTCATTCTATATGGCTTCTAAGGAAATATTAATAAGTAAGACATGTCAGTGTTTTGTAGCATGACAATTGCGAAAAATCCAACAGTTGTTACATAACAGCGAGGTTACTCTTCTTTGGAAAAAAGTAGAAAACTCAGTCACTATTGAAACGGGGAAAAAACAACGCTACAGCATTTTTGGTGTTAATTCGAGTGCTCTTACAACATTGTGTTGACAAGGCTGTGGCCTCTTTGCAGAGAAGTCAGGATTCGCAATGTGTGTAGGATGTGGAAGCCAGATCCATGACCAGTACATACTGAGAGTTTCTCCCGACTTGGAGTGGCATGCTGCCTGCCTGAAGTGCGCGGAGTGCAGCCAATACCTGGATGAGACCTGCACTTGTTTCGTCCGGGACGGGAAAACCTATTGCAAAAGAGATTATGTAAGGTAGGAGTTGTCCCAAATTCCCCTCAGGATAACTCATGTTGTCATGTATAAATTGTCATGTATAAATTACATTTCATTATAGGGAGGATGTCCTAAAAATAGAAGTGTAGAAACAACTCGAAGAAAAGCCTAAAGTAGAAAAAATATAGAAGTTTAATTACAGTTTCAAACTCAAATAAAAAAGGTCCAAAAACGTCTTAATTAAAGAAAATACATACAAATATATATATATATATATATATATATATATATATATATATATATATATATAAACAGTTGCAAATTTTGCAGGTTGTTTGGGATAAAATGCGCCAAATGCAGCCTGGGGTTCAGCAGCAGCGATTTGGTGATGAGAGCCCGGGATAACGTGTACCACATCGAGTGCTTTCGGTGCTCAGTGTGCAGCAGGCAACTGCTGCCGGGGGATGAGTTTTCCCTGCGGGAAGAGGAGCTGCTGTGCCGGGCGGACCACAGCCTGCTGATGGAGAGGAGCTCGGCAGGAAGCCCCATCAGCCCCGGACACATCCACTCAAACAGACCGCTGCACCTGGCAGGTCCGATTATTATTATTATTATTATTATTATACAATAGGAAATAAACATAATGTGTTTACATTCTGTAGATTATTTTTAATTTTAGAAAATACAAGAAGAAATTAAAAAGTTTTTTTCGAGTTTAACTTTTAGATTAAGTCGAGCTATCTAAATGTGTTTTTATGTAGGTGTTTATAAATCTGTGTACTGTAACATTGCTTTAGGCCAATTTTATAATTGATCTCATTAACAGTAACCTGCTCTGTTGCCATTATCTAAATAATCAGGGACTTGAGTCGTGTGTGTGTGTGTTTCTGTGTGTGTGTGTGTGTGTGTGTGTGTGTGTGTTAATGAGGAATATCACTCTGCCAAAATAAAGACGTGCAACAATTTGTCACCTTCTTGCTGCTGCACAGCTCAGGTATTTAGTCATGGAAACAGGCCTCAAACAGAAACGCAAACTCGATTACTCTGTATTTACCAGACAAGAAATATTCATTTTGGTCAGTGAATCGATCTATGTTTGGAGTCATTTAACGAAACTATGTTGCATAAAAAAAGATTTTTCTTTGTTGTTTTTAAATATAAATTGAAACAATTCATCTCGTTTAATACATATTAAGAAAATTCTCACTAAATTCTCACTAAGGTGTTTATTTAAACGCTCTCTAAATTAATAGTTTGTTTTCTAAATAAATAAAAAAAACTATGTCCCAATTATAAATACGGGCTAAACCTCTGTGGGACAACCTCATTCAGGGTAAAAACTGTGTTGGATTAATCTGAGCTGTCCATAAACGGACGTCTTAGTCACTGAATCCCCGGTTTTTCCTCCCCTCTGTCCTCAGCAGACACCGTGGCGGTGCGGCAGGCTCCGCATCGGAATCACGTCCACAAGCAGTCGGAGAAGACGACGCGGGTTAGGACGGTGCTGAACGAGAAGCAGCTGCACACGCTGAGGACCTGCTACAACGCCAACCCGAGGCCGGACGCGCTCATGAAGGAGCAGCTGGTGGAGATGACCGGCCTGAGCCCCAGGGTGATCCGGGTCTGGTTCCAGAACAAGCGCTGCAAGGACAAGAAGAAGTCGATCCTCATGAAGCAGCTCCAGCAGCAGCAGCACAGTGATAAGACTGTAAGCATCTTCGTAAGTTTGACCGCTCGATTCCTCTTTAACGCACTTTGTTTTTGCTTTTTGCTCACACTGAAATTCTTATTATATTTTTTTGTTGTGTTGAAAATATGTGTGTGATATTGTGCTCCTCGTTTTATTTGGTGGGAGCGTCATACAGCTTTACTGCTTTGGTTTGGTGAACAGTAAATCACTATTTGTTGTAAAGGGGCTGAAACAATAACGTTTAGTCATACGTCAGTGATGACAAATGAGACGTAAAGCTGAAAACGTGCATGCTGTTTTTTTAAATTTTTTGTAGACAGAGCCGGCCCATGGTTTTGCGGGGCTATGAACAGAATGAGGGGACCCGCTTACAGTTCATAGTGCCACCAACAAGCTACACAACTCATTTGCATTGGCCATGTTTGACTGTTTTCCCATTCTGAATGTAATACAACGTGTTGTCTAGTTAACAAGTGAGCCCATACCAGGTTTCCTAAATTAAATTCCTAAATTAGTATGACAGAATAGATTTTGCTTAAAAAAATCAAGATTCTCAGTTTAATATTTACATATAATTAAAGTTTTGTACATGTTATTTATAAACTTATTGAATTTTTTTAATCAAAAGTATTATGTATTAAATAATTATTATCTTTACAAGTAAAACACCTTGATCCAAAGGTCAGTTGGAGTTAATCTAGACCTAATGCACTTTTTTGTGGTTTTGCCAAAGTGCTCAGTAAACATGTGAATAAACACAGTTAATTCTCTGGTTTACTCATTTGATCTGGCAAATCTGTTAGGTGAAGCGGCTAGTACCTGGCCAAGTTTAATGTAAACTTTACAAGCTGCAGTGTAAAATAGATGGTTGCTGTGAGCGCGGACACAAACTGTAGATTTCAAGTTATTTTGGGATTCCTCCAGAACAGCAGCATATGCCTTGAGTGCTTGTGCTTATGCCTTAAGTTGGCTGTTGTGGTAGAATTTAGCAAAACTATAAAATTCAATTTACGTTTTTCCCTGCAGAACTTGCAAGGCCTCACAGGAACGCCCCTGGTGGCTGGAAGTCCTATCCGGCATGAGAGCACTGTGCAGGGGAACCCAGTGGAGGTTCAGACCTACCAGCCTCCGTGGAAAGCCCTGAGTGAATTTGCTCTGCAGAGTGACCTGGATCAGCCAGCTTTTCAACAACTGGTGTGTGTGTTCATGACAGACAGAACCTTATATATTACTATCTATCTATCTATCTATCTATCTATCTATCTATCTATCTATCTATCTATCTATCTATCTATCTATCTATCTATCTATCTATCTATCTATCTATCTATCTATCTATCTATCTATCTATC
>JAHUTJ010067157.1:0-17969 GCA_036250325.1 Characodon lateralis
TTACAATTTTTCAATTTCGGCGCGAACGCCAAGTTCGTGCCCTGGCCACGCCCCTTAAACATTGCCAAAAACTCACGATTTTGATAACTTTTAATCCCCCATGTCTTAACTGCATGTAGACCAAATATGAAGCCGGTAGCTCAAAATCCCTAGGAGGAGTTTGTTAAAGTTCGAGGTGAGTAAAAGTGAAAAACGGCCAAAAATCGGCCTTTGACCCAAAATGGCCGACTTCCTGTGCATTTTAGGGCATACCCCCAAGAGACTTTTTTTCTTGTTTTGAGGAGCTCTAGCGTTGTGCCGAATTTCAGATCTGTACAACTTACGGTTCGGGCTATCTCACGTTTGGGGCGTGGCTAAGTGGTTTGGCCACGCCTACTGACGACGACATTAAAGAACGAAAATTTCATGCGGGGGACAATTTTGGGTAAAAGCGTGTGCGTTTTGGGGAATGGCAAAGTCCCCATATTGCGCCGCCAAAAGTCCCCGGAAAAAAGAAAAAGAAAGAAAGAAAGAAAGAAAGAAAGAAAGAAAGAAAGAAAGAATAAGAATTCCTGCGATTACAATAGGCCCTTGCAGTTTTCCTGCTCGGGCCTAATAAAATCCCTTAAATGCAACTGCATGAAAGCAGTAGACAGCAGTAGACTATTTAAAAAGAACACAAAAAAGCTCACATTTCAGATTGAAATTTAAAAATAGCTTCTATGCTACTTCCATCAGCCACAAGATCAAGTCTCTGTTGATCTTTTGATACCACTCACCGAACTTGGATGCTCACCTTTTTCTCTTGTCACACTGCCAAACATTGGCCCAATGAGATCAGACCAGGCAGCTGCAAAGCCTTTAACATGAGATTAGCCCTTTTGCTTTCACACACAAGTTAATGGCATTAGCTAATGTATGAACAACAGAAAACCTCTGTATGTGCATTTTGACGTTGCACAGACAGAGAAACTCCAACACTTTGTTCTTGAGTTAACCACTTGCTTAATGTTGTGCAGCAATAGGTTTAGTTTGGCTATGGATAACGATTAATAAATGTAAAAGGCAATTATTAACAAAGTTAAGAGGGTTATTTAGTGTTTAGTAAGGGCTTTTTAATTGGTTTACATTACAACAAATGACTTATATAAAGACAAGAGAAGTACTATTAGGTCATAATGCCTTGCAAAAGTAGCAGTACCCCTTAAACCTTTTATAATTTTGTCACAGTACAACCAGAACGTTCACTGTATTTTATTGAGATTTTACGTGCTATACTAACTCAAAATTTGAATTATCCGTGATTTCCAAAGTTTAGTATTTTTTGTCAATTTTCTAGCCCTGATTCTAAGTTGAATTTAAGTCTGGGGAATTGACTGGGCCATTTACACACATAAACATATATTTTAAGTCATTGTAGTTCTGGTTTTCTGTTTAGGGTTATTGTCCTGCAGCTAGAATGTGAACCTTTGCCCTAGTCTCAAGGCTTTTTGCAGCAGGTGTTCCCCCAGGATTGCCCTGCATTTAGTTTTAACCAACTTTCTGTTAACTCTGACCAGGTTTCCTGCCCCTGCTAATGATAATGACACTGCAGGGATGGTGGATAGAGTACAGTGTTATTTTTCCTCCAAACATAGTGTTCTGCAGGCCACAAAATGTTTGATGTCTCCTTTTTGTGGCTTGTGGCAAATTCTAATGACTTTATTTTAAACACTGACTTTTGTCCATTACTCTTTTATAAGGTCATATCTAACAGTGCTGCTGTCAACAGATTCTCCTACCCTAGCTGTGGATCTCTGCAGCTCCCCCAGAGTTACCATGAGCCCCTTGGCTGCTTCTCTGTTTTGTTCTCTCCTTACCCAGGTTGTCAGTTTAAGTGGATTTCAATGTCTTGGTAGGTTTGCAGTTGCAATACTCTTTCCATTTCAGATGACTGATTGACAAATACTGGCACTGGTACTGACTGCTGGAGCAGGGGTGACTCTTGTCATCTTGGTGCGCCTGCACCACCCACCAGATGTTGAGGGAGGACCAGCTATTTCAGCTTTAATGATTCATATAAGCAACTTGAAGAAATATTGTTGCAAATATAGTTGTAGTGTGTATGAATTGAATCAAATGTATTTTATCACACAACTTTTAACATAATACTAGAAGATTGTAGGATATAATAATATGCAGAGTTGGTTTTGTATAATAGTCTTTATGAAAATGTCAAATATGTAGCAAACCTGTGTTAGAAAAAAATTAGAACCCATCTGGAAGTTAGAGTTCACATAGTTTTCTTTCTCTATAAAGGCTTGCAAATGTTTGAAAGTATAGCTATCAGAATTAGAGCAGCATGGTGCAGGGGGCTGGATTATTGTTCGTAATTTTTTATTTTCTAAATTGAGTATGAGAAAAGAGCGCCAGTCAATGCTGCATATTGTTGCCAATATTTATTTAATTCTATTCTTTTTATTATTTCTATTTTTTCATTGTTTTTTTTTTTTTTTTTTTTTTTTTAGTTAGTTAGTCCTTGCAGCGGCACCCCGTTAGCAGCAGGCACCCTAGGCAGCTGCTGTTGTGGCCTATGCCAAGAGCTAGCCCTGCGCTGGAGACACGCACCAGCTCCCCTCCCCGGGAGCCTTCATGGATAAGCTGCTATAGACAACAGATGGATGGATGGACTAGTCCGCTGTGAGATGTTCTAAGCTTGGGATATTGTTTTATACCCTAAATTCTATACATTTCTCCACAGCTTCATTTCTGACCTGTCTGCTGTGTTCCTTGATCTCCATGATGCTGTTTGTTCACTAATGTTCTCTACACAGAACAGCTGGATTTATATTGAGATTAAATTGCACACAGGTGCACTCTATTAACCAATTAGGTGACTTCAAAAGGCAACTGGTTGCACTAAAAGTTTCTGAAACCTTCAAGGGATTGTATTTGCATCCTTAATGCAAATTAGGCTGCAATGTTTTAGCTCATTTCATGGAGCATGAATTCCTAACTAAGTGCCTATTGTTCAAAAAGCAATTTTGGCAGTTTAAAAGGAAAAGTATTTACCAGCTTTAATATACTTATTACTATTTATCACGTAAGGATACACCAGTATACACACAATATCATGTTAATGATTGTGATGTTTTAACATGAGTAACATGTGTAAATTATGAGAAAAGACCAAATGGAGAGTTCAAAGTAAAAGCAAGAGAGAATCTGGCCAGCAAACTTTGTGACCTGTGAGCTTTCCATGTGACCCACACCAATAAGAAATGCCTTTGGTAATTTGAATCAAGAGGAGGTGTGTCTCACTCAAACAGACTTGGCTGTAAAGGTCTGCCGGAGCAGCGCACCCAATCCCTGACCAGATGTGTTGACTTCTTTTCTTATTAAAGGAGAAGCTGATAGTTGCAGGTGCAGGGCTAACACGAGGTCCACCTACGCAGGCCTTCATAAAAGGGACATCTATTGCCTCTGTTTAATCAGTCAGTGGGAAGGGATGGGATTCATTGCTCTTTGATGGAGAGCACTGTTATGAAGATGGACAGTCTCTTTGCTCCCTAAGTGAAGCCATCGTTTAGCCTCAATTCCCAGGGAAAAGGCCCATTTGTTATCCACGGGGGAGTGCAGCAGGGGTGGTTAAGCTAGGTAGAGGCTGCATGCATTTTCCACACAATTACCGTGCAAAGGCATACATTTATAGTCAGAGAAAAGTGACTGTGCTAAAGCCAAAGTGACGCACAATATAGACTCGAATTTCACTCCCTGTAATATAAAGGGAATAAAATGGTCAACCAGCACACAAACTTTTCTTTATGGTCTGGATGTAGGAATGAAGTTGATGCTAGTAACATGTTTCAAAATGCTACGATAAGCCATTTTATTGTTAACGTTGTAAACTGAGCAGTGGCTTGGAATTATTTTTCTTGAGTAACCAAGTCTCACCGTACCATCTCAAACAGGTATAGTGCATTGCTATATGTGTTTATTTTTCATACCCCTAAATTTTATTGTTTTTTACTTTACAACCAAAAACAACAACATTTTGTTGAGATTTTATTTGACAGATCAACACAAAGTAGTGCATTTCAGGGAAGCTGTTCAGAGTTGATGATTTGATGTTTTGAGCTCCACACAGGGCAATTCTGGAAGAAAACCGGTTACAATAGCTACAAAACTCTTGAAACTGTGGCACAGGTTCACCTTGCCAGAGCTACAATGATATTTATTTGTTCAAATGGCCCAGTAAAAAGTTCAGACGAAAATCCATTTGGGAAACCATGGCAAGATCTAAAAATTGATATTCTTCATCCAGTTGAGTTAGAGCTATTTTGCAAATACAAATGGACCAGTGTCTAGACGTGCAGCACTGGTAGAGGCATACCCCAAAAAAAACTTGCAGAAAGGTGGTTCTACAAATTAGTAACTCAGGACGGCTGGATGCAAATGCAGAGAACACATTTCAAATTTTTATTTGTAAAAAGACATTTCAAAATTCTTTGAAAAGCATGCCTCATTTTTCTTCCACTATACACTCACCGGCCACTTACACCTTGGTTGTAACAAGTGGTTATTTGAGTTACTGTTGCCTTTCTATCAGCTTGAACCAGTCTGGCCATTCTTCTCTGACCTCTGGCATCAACAAGGCATTTGCGCCCACAGAACTGCTGTTCACTGGATATTTTCTCTTTTTCGGACCATTTTCTGTAAACCCAAGAGATGGTAGTGCATGAAAATCCCAGTAGATCAGCGGTTTCTGAAATACTCAGACCAGCCCGTCTGTCTTCCCCATTCTGATACTTGGTTTGAACTGCAGCATATCATCTTGACCATGTCTGCATGCCTAAATGCAATGAGTTGCTGCCATGTGATTGGCTGATTAGAAATTTGTGTTAACAAGCAGTTGGACAGGTGTACCTAATGAAGTGGCCGGTGAGTGTATGTTCTGTTGGTCTGTTATATAAAATTCCTATAAAATAGTTTGAAACATGTGGTTGCAATATGAAAAATGTAAAAAGTTCCAGGGGTATCAACAGTTTTTGCAAGGCAGTAGGTTAAAGTTGCGCAACAAAATGTGGTTGTTGGGTTTATGTAAACAAACTACTTGGTTAGACTGAAAACAAGCTTGTGGTGCGACTGCTGAAGCTCACGTTTGGAAAACTAATTACATATATTACTCAAAATTTCTGCAGATATGATATAAAATGATTTTTATGATGGTGGACATTTGGAAAATGTTGATTCAGAAACCTGTCAAATGTATCACACTTCCACTTTGCCCCATGGTACAATAAATAAACTGGGCAACAGAAAAGGCAGCAGCACTTTTAGATTCTTTTTGTTTTACATGTGGATCACAGTACATAGTGTAATAATCTGGGGTCAGTTTTTGAAGTGCTCCTATTGCAGTAGATTGTTTCCATGTTCTGTGTTTCGAAGAACTGCTCCCTCTTACTCTTTGAGAACTGTTCTTCAGTCTACTTATAACTAATAGTTTGAATTAAACTAACCAATGAAATGTCATTGAGGTTTTCCTATTCCACTTCTATCCTACTTCTTTAATGTGTTGCTGGCATATAATAATAATTTTAAAAAAGTCGTTTTTTTGCTTTCTGTGAATACAATTTTAGGTGTAATTTATGAGTAAATCCTATTTTTTTCTTACTTTTTCAGCATCTACCATTTCTTTCTTGATATAACTTTATCGGTGTGCAAGCACCACCCTGAGCACCAACCCTGTCTTTTTTCACCTCTGCGGAAAAAAGAGGACTACTTCATGTGTTGGCCGGGAACATTGGCCCTGAACGTAAATCATTAAGTGTGAAATCATCCAGTGTAAATGTAATTCCCGTGGATACTGAGCTGAATCATTACCACTTTCCAAACTCAAATGGCAGATTAGATGCCTATAATAAGTCTGTTCTCCTAAAGGCCTGCCCACTGTTAACGGGGCTGACCTCTGTGGGTCTGTTAAGATTATTTCGAGGACAGGTTCATCATACAGCTTTATTCTCTAGCAGAAAATGAATGACCTGTCCACAAACGAAGTGATGCTATGATGGTGAGAAGTCTGCGTGTAGCTTTATTTCCTTTACTTAGTCATCCAGTGAGGATGAGAATTGCTCCATGTATCATTCTGAGAAAGAAGCTCCTTGTGAATATAAAGTCTGGTTCTAATATGCTAAGTGGGAGTGTGTCCAAAAGGTTAATATATAAGGGGACAAAGTGTTTAACCTGACATGAGTTATGCTTAATGATGATAACTAATTTAATTAAATAAAATGAATTTACTGCATAAAGTATTAAGTGCAGCCTGGTTTCCTGATCACACAAACTGTACATGCCATTAAAATAAACAAAGGAAAAATATAAGTTTCACTTATTCATATTTGTGGCACTGGACCAGCGTGTCACTGCTCTGTGGTTTAGTGATTTTAAATCTCTTTGGATCCACTTTCTGGAATTTTTCTTATCCATTGTTTAGGATCCTCCAGGCTTAACAAGCTCGCCACAGACCAGTGCTTTACGGTATCAGTGTATCTGTGCCTCTTTTGCCACATGTTGTATTTCACTCTTACGTCGGCCTGTCTAAGCTATCATGCCTTTGTTTTGTTTAATGGTATCTCCAGCCTTGGACCACTGATACCAGCTGAGCAGTTAGGGTGTTAGCACTCCTCGATATCTATTACAATTAGTTTTTGATTAAGGAAGCCTGTACGGCTGTTTGAAGCCTTTAATGTTTTGTCAACTGGATGATGATGGAGAGAGCAGCCTGGATGCCTCCTAGTTACAAAGCAGCCAGTAAAATGCTCAGAAAGAACCATTTTATCTTCCTAATGGAAACCAGATGACCTTTCTTCCTTTTTTTCCCCCCTCATCCCTTTTGAATGTCGAAGTTTCCATTGATGTGATACACACTTGAAGTTTTCTATCACTTCGTTTGTAATTCAAGCCAGCTCGTTGGGCAGTTTCTTTTCACCTTTCCTGTTTTTGTTGAGGCCAGCAACTTTGACGATGTGTAAAAGCGAAGACAGCATTTCATCTCAGATGATGTAGGACCAATCATGCGCCTTAAAGATTATGCAGTGAAATTAAAGATTTTCTCAAACTAGTAAAAAGTAGTTTTATTTGAAACCTAAAGGTGATTTACATCTTCTGTGTACTTATACTTAACAATATTCTTGAATAAACAGGGCATTGGAGGCATTTGGGGTATTTTAGAAAAGCTAAATTACCTATGAATTTCAGTTTATTTTATTGGTATTTTGTGTGATAGATCAACCCCTTTTACCTTTTACAGATACCCTGAAATAAAATGTGGTGCAACCAATTTCCTTCCCCTATATAAAGACATCCCTAGCCAAACGTGTGCACTTTAACTTTTACTGGGCCATTCTGAAATGAACATGCTTTGATCTAATCCATTTGATTGTAGCCTTCGGTTGTATGTTTAGGGTTATTGTCATGCTGGAAATTGAAACCTCTGCCCTCGAGTCAAGTGTTTGGCAGCTCTTAACAATTTTTATCCAGGATTGTCCTTAATTTTACTCCATTCATCTTCACATCCACTCTGAGAATGTTTTTAAAATTTATTTATCCTGGATCCATTTCATTGAGAAATTAATTCTCATTTTCTAGAGAGACTTGTTCCAACATATCTATATAAAAGACATATATATAACATAAATATAAAATCAGAAAAGTTTCAAACAAAACAACAGTACAGGTGCATATCAAAATACAGTGTTTAACATAATAAATAATCACAATGCCATGATTAAGAACAAAGCAGGTGTCTACTGCCATTTTCTCAATATTTTTGACCCGCATGTTAAATTCACCCAGAGGATTCACATCAAAGAGTTTTAGTTCCTTTTGGAGATGATTCCAAGTTAATGGTGCAAAGTAAGAAACGGCTTTCTTCCCTAATTCTGTACAGACTGAGGGAGCACAGAGAGTAATGATATCCTGGGACTGGAGGTTGTGACTAGTGTGTTTGGGTGACATATATGAAGATGAATATGAAGGCACAAGCCAATAATGATTCATAGTTAAAAATGTATCAGTGAAAAACACTGCTTATGGGGCGAGATGGCCATTTAACTAAAGAATACTAAGTGCAATGATGAGTGAGATGTTTACATCCAGTTATAAACCTTAGTGCTCTGTGATAAGCAGAAGCTAACAGCTGAAGAGTATGTGTAGGGGCATTTATATATAAAATGTCCCCAGAAAGAAGCAGGAAGATGACAGCAAAAAGTTGGTACCCTTTGTTAAAAGAAAATGTGACCTGTTTCTAAAGAAGAAACCTAATTTTAGTCTCAGTTTTTTTTAAGATGCTCAACATGAGCTTTAAAAGTTACATTTTTATCAATGACAATGCCCAAAGATTTGGGCATCCTCAATAGAGAAACCTTCTGAAGGGAAAATACTAGGTAGAACAGTAAGATTTTAGTTTTGTCTGTATTCAAAACCAGTTTGAGCTGTAGAACTGGCTATGATCATGTCCCTACTGAGGAAAACATCACCGCAGCATCCCCACACCATGATAAGCACTGCTAGGTTTCTGCCACACAGTGTTTTACATATAAGTAAAAAAGTTCAATTTCAGTTTGACCTGACCAGAACCTTCACACTTCTATCCTAGTGTTTTCTGCATCTGCATGGTCTGTGGTGAACTTCTAACTGTACTTTATTTTTGGCTTTCTTTCAAGGATAGCTTTCTTCTTGCCACTATTCTGACATATCTGTGGTCTGCACAGCTAAAAATCAACAGATTCTACCACTTTAGCTGTGGATCTCTGCAGCTTTTTCAGAGTTACCATGGATCTCTTGACTATTTCTTTAACTAAAGCTGTGCCCCAGTTTGGGTGGGCAGCCATGTTTGCAGTTGTGTCATACTCTTTTCATTTTTAGATGATGATTAAACAGTACTCAATGAGATGTCTAATGCTTGGCCTATTGCTTTATAACATAACTAGGTGTAATTAGGTGGGTTCTTAAAGCAGTTAGATGCACTGGGATGTATTTATGGGTATCGGAATAAGGGAGGAAATACAAATACATGTCATGGTTTTATGATTTTTATTTGTAAATTAAAAGACTTTAAATGACACCTCCCTGTTTCCATAATTTAAAAATCAACATTGAAGACGCCATACAAATTCAAACCTTGAGAATTTTACTCCCTGTCAGTCACAAAATATATGCCATTGATCATATTTTATTATCACTTTTCTGAATAGTTTAAGCAAGATAAAGTTTAAAAAACCCTCTTTGAACATTTTTCAGTTGCAGCTAGCAAAGCAGAAAAAGGACTTCATAAATAAACATGTCAAAAAAAGGTCAAAGGTCACACATCCACTCACTTTTGGTATTTTAATATGCATCAAAATATTGAGAATTTATTTTCTGAGGTGGTTTGGGTGATCACACGTTGAAGTAATTTACAGAAAACAAGCTTTTCCAGTTCCGCTCAGCTTGGCTGTCAGAGGAATGTGAGGAAACAATGTAAATAGTTCTCTCAATTTCATCTAAATGAACCAAACAATCCTAATAAAAGCTGCACTGACGTTCTGTTGAGACAAATAATTAAAGTGCCATTTCCTGCGTGACCAAAACTGCGATTAAGGACCATGTTCGCTGTTACTCATTCTGACACTGAATAACCAGCTATCTGGAGTTCAGCACAATCTTCTTTAGTAAAAGATGATAAATCAGCTGGGTAATCAATTACTGATTAAGGTAAAACAGTTCTCATGTTCTGACCTGACATATCACACATCCATTTCATTACTGTTTTCCCAAAAGCTACTAGGAACAAACATTATAAATAAGTAAAGCTAAGGTATGCTTTTTTCAGTTTTTAAGAAGAATAAGAATTCTTGGCATTTTGAAGGTCGTTCCAATGTTTGGTGATTTGAAGGACTGGGAGCTCTCTTTGTCACATTCACAAACACAAAAGGGAGATTAAAAAAAGTCCTGGCATGCAAGCAAGTCTGATAAGTTGCAGCTTGTGTAGTTTTGTTTAGTTTACTTAATCCTTGAGCTGGAAATGACCTTGTGAACTTAAGCTGGGTTGAGTGTTTTTTTTTTTCTTTTTTCCTGCCTCCAGTTTTCTTCTTTTTTATTTCACTCAGTCAGCAGCTAAATCTCTCAGCAAAACATGCATTGCAATTTGGATCATTTTCAAGTATTCAGATCTCACTGGAGTGGTGTGTGTGCGTGGGGGTGGGGTGGGGTGGGGGTGAGGGTACTGTAGCTGCCATCAAGTGTCCACATGCTCCTGCCGTTTCATTCCCCTGCATTCACACATCACGGGTCAAAGATCCCTGTCCTCGAACAATTACATTCACTCCTTTAGCACCAGCCTGAACCTGCTTTCATCAAACCTGCTTTTGTGCACACATGGCCTCTAACCTGGCCAACCTTGGTTTAATCATTACCATGACCTGTTTATCTGATTGTCAAGCAGGTAACCATTAATATGTGTTTACTTCCAGATGACCTCTGTAATGTGCCTGCCGCCTTTGCCCCACAAATGTCAGCTCTATCATAGAAGTTGGACTGTGTTGTTTTTGTGTGGTTTTAGGGCTTGTATTTATATAGATAAAAAGCTAAGAACCACACTTTTCTGCGAGATCAATCAAACTCGCGCTTTAGATATAGTTGGTTACCTATATAACAACATATCATGGTTGGTTTTTCTATATATATATATATATTTTTTTTTTGTTCTAAATAGCTACAGTATTTAAACAAAACAAAAGCCCCCCTTCCAAAAACAAGTTTTTTCATGCACAGGCCTCTGGTGACATCATAACGAGCATAAGGTTAGCAAAACTAACCACATGTAGCACCACAGTAATGCCTATTTAAGAAGATACAAGCATAGCATGACTTTTACCCAGAATATATACAGGTTCACACTCTGGTTTTAAACATGTATGTCTGAACACATACACTACAGGTACTCAAATAGCTTCTGTTGGTCTGGACCAAAATGAAGGCTGGACCCAAATCAACTGTGATCACAAATATTTTACCACGCATCTTTTACCACAGTAATGACATTTATTGTGCATAGATTTTCTAGATTTATTGTCATTTCTTCTTCTCCTTCTGCTCCTTAGTTGACTTTCGGTTTTCTTTATCTGCTGCGTGTATGGCGCCACCCTTTAACTGAAGGCTATGTTGTCACTGTTGCTGTGCACAGTCAGTGTGAGTGAAGTAAGTGAAGCGGAACATCGCTGTTTCTTGTACCTCTGCTGTCTGCAGAGAAGAAACTCTGCACGGCTGTCTTTAAAAAGCGAAATGTTTTGAGAGAATAAATCAAATTTCATTTCAAGAATTCAGCCCCACCTTAATGTCTGATGGAAGGATAATTATCAAACAATGAGGGTTGACAGCAAAATAAAAATTAATGAACTCAGAATGTGTTAAAAAGGTGGTGGCTTCAGTACGGTCCTGTTTGTTGAGATTTTTTAAAACTTAAAATCAAAGAGAACAATGAGAATCACCAAATGTAGTGTTTTTCCTTAACCTTTGATATAATATTTCAATGCTTGTTTAGATGCCTGTTTCGAAATCTTGTCATTTTATTTGTAAAATCACCTTATTTAATTTAGTACTATAAAAGGAAAGCATTATGTTGAATTTAAGTGTTGTTATACACACATTAACCCACACAGTCACTTTCAGGATTAAATTAAATGAGGTGAAAATTAAAGGTAAAATATGACATTTTAAACTACCTTTCATATATACATAAACAGATAATGTAAAGTTCATCTTTAAAATATTACAACACTGTCTCACTACTTTGAAGGAACATTATCAGAATAAGCAAAGTAATTATCAACAGTTCGGTTAGTGCAGTTAAGATTGCATTGTGAAGGAAGTTATATTTCTTAAACTTTATTTTAAAAGTTAAAAACATATAACAAATGTTGCATATTGCTGTCCAAACTTGGAAGCCATTAATTGTCTAAAATGTCAATATTAACTCTAAATTGGAATACATTTACAAAAAGGTCATGTTTTACTGGAAAAGGCTTGAAGCCAGCGATTTAGATCAGAAATTCAGGAAAGTGTTTAATAAACCTTTTTTCTTGAAAACTGTCCCCTTTGTGACAACAAATATCATGTGCCCTGCTACGGCGTTATATCTAGCAACATACTAGGTAAACCCCTCAAACTCTAATGCAGCTGGAATGCTTAAAAATCTCTGTTGAAATCAGTCAAAAATTGCTCATCTGTAACAATGTTCATTGATGCCTACTGATCAACTTGATCCTTGTGCCTCTTGTGTTGTCATCAACCCAAATATGCATAAAGCAGAAAATTACAGTAATTAGCAAATAAAATAAACAAAAGAAAGAAAGAAAGAAAGAAAGAAAGAAAAAAGAAAGAAATCTGGCTGCGAACAATATTGGTTTTGAAAAATCCTGCTACTTCCTGGTGACCAGCCACGTTGCTTGTCTGGTGTTTAGCTGATGCAGAATGATAACTCACCGGTTGTCCTCCTCGGTGAAATGGATAATATATAGCTAGGATATGTCCTGACATAGTTATATCTGTTGGTGTCCTCGAAAAGACAAGGAGAGTCAATTACAATGGCAGAGCAGAACGCCTGTGCGAATGTCAACTCCCCGCACAGACGGCTGTGATAAATAACACCTGACCTCACACCAGGCGGTTGTTTCTCTGCAGGGCCCGAGACAGACTTGCACAAGAAAATGTGAAAATCACGGCAGAATGTGGGGCGCTTCAAGAGAAGGGTGGAGGGCACCGAACAAGAGGACAGGGGACATCTGAGTGAGCAGCGAGACTTGTCGAAGAACATAGTGCTGTTCCTGTACTTGTGTTTACTTCAAGGCAATGCTGTGAAGATATGAAGCTTCACTCGGGGGGTGTTGTGGCAGGCCCTGCTGTTATTCATACCTGTTTCTGACAAGAAAAACAAAGCTCCATCCCGTCTTGCACATCCTCTGTTTGGCTGTGCGAGACATAAAGCAGCAGGTCAATCTGCCCGGGAGTCCCATCACGCTCTTGTCTGAGTGTAATCTTTGTTGACAGAAAGCAAGTGCAGCTATCAGGTCACTTTCTGTGGCTTCCAGTAATGCACCACCACAGACTTCTGCATCCAGCAGCGACAGCATACAGATTGCTGATGCTGTAGGTGCACGGCCCCCTGTTCTTGGTCATGAACAGATTGGATTACTTGGTCCCAAGACAAAGCAGACGGTAGGATAGTGATGGTAGCATCATGGAGCTGCAACGGTGAAGGTTCTCATCTTCTATATGCAAGCGCATGCTCTTGTGTGTATATATGCACATGAGCATGTATGTGACAAGGCAGAGTGGGGCAAGTGGGGGAGTCCCAGGTCCCATGGGAGACACACTGGCTAAAAGAGAGGAGGAATGAGCAACAGGCAGACACAAGGGCACAGGCAGATGTGTGGAAAGATAAATGAGGAGATAAATCACGGAGTGTCTGGGCCCAAGGCATTTGCATTCCTGAAATGAAACTCCAAGGAGAAACACAGCAGAGTATTGAGCTTCAGTGACTTAAAAAAAAAAAAGCATACAGTGTGTCTTGATGTGTCAAGTGTTTGTGTGTGTGAGAACAAGATACAAAAGATTTTTTTTCCTTGCAGTTTTTAAGCAGATTGTATCACATTCCTTAATCAAACATTCAGAAAAGACTCAATATTCTGTGTTCTTGAAGCCATCTGACTGTAACAAAACAATGATGAGTCCTAATGCAAATAAAAATTTGAACTTGAGCAAACTGTATATAACGGCAATTCAAGTAATTTTTTTAGTTTTGAATTGTTAAACTAGAGGGTGGGGGCAGTCACCTACACATGGCTTAATTTAGACAGGCCATGTTTCATCCGTGGAGTCCTGGAATGTCTCAATGCCACAAGAAAGATCACTCCCCTTTCAGGATCACCGAGCTCCTCATTTCCGCACAAGGCAAAGTTAGACTGGGAGATAGTTTGAAAAAAATCAGGTTGTGTAAAGTTATTAGCAGTTATAGTTCTCTTGTTTGTAGTAAACAAATGTCATATTGCTGTGAAATTATACAAAAAAAGTGAATAAATCTTCAAAGCAGTAAAAGACAAACATCCAGTCATACAAACTTTACAGTTGTTGCTGATTTCATCCATTTAAAAATAATTTGAAACAATCAAAAATCTTTACTCATCAGCCCATTTATTAGGAACTGAACGGAAAAATAGCAAATCAGCCATCCACATTTCAGCGTTAGGTGGGGAAAAGACAACTTACTGAAGTTCAAAGCGACCATCAAAATGGGGATAAGAGGGGATTTCAGTGACTTTGATTGTTGGTGCCAGACAGGCTGGTCTGAGTATTTCAGAAACTTGTGATTTACTGGTAATTTTTATTATATAACCATCTGTAAGGTTAACAGAGAATGGTCCAAAAACAGAAAATATCTAGTGTATTGCAGTTGGGAGGACAAAACTTGTTTGTTGATGTTAGATGCCAAAGGAGAATGGGTGGACCAGTTTGAGGTGAAGCCAACATTACCTCAAATAACCACTACCTTCTCTGAAAACAAACGAAGACCACACCAGGTGCCACTCTTGTCAGCTAAGAACAGGACACCGAGGCTACAATTCACATGACTCACCCATATTAGACAATAACAGATTGAAAAAAATGTAGCCTTGTTCTATGAGTATCAATTTCAGCATCAGCATTCAGATGGTTGGGTAGAATTTGGTGTAAAAACCATTAAAGCAAGGATCCATTCTGCTTTGTATCAATGGTTCAGGCTAGATGGTAGTGTAATGGTGAGGAATGATGTCTTGCCACAACCTACCAGAGCATTGTTGCTGACCATGCCCAACCCATTATGACCACAGTGTACCCATCTTCTAATGGCTACTTCCAGCAGGATAACGCACCACGTCACAAAGCTTAAATCTAAAACTGGTTTCTTGAACATGGCATTGAGTTCACATTACTCCAGTGATCCATCGGGATCCATAGGAATCCGATAACAATCCAATAGAGCACATTTGGGATGTGGAGGAACTTTTGTATCACTGATGTACAATCGGTATAATCTGCAGAAAGTATGCCATGCTATTATGAAAATGAGAACCAAAATCAAACAATACTGTGCTTGATATAGAAAAGAGCAAATTAATGTATTTCTTGATCAGATTTTTTTCACCCAGCAGCACCTTTGATTTACATTAAAATGTGCTTCAAATGTTTGAACCTTCAAAGCACAGGAAGAATATGCTTATGATTTTATTTAGGATAGTTTATGTGCTACTTTCGGGGTTATGAGAATCTAAAACACTGAACAACGATAATGCCCTTCCTACACATTCATTCTGGTCAAAACTTTAAGCAGCGCTGGGACTTTCCCATGAAACAGAGCAGGTCAAGAACTGTGAGCACTCATGGTGGGAGGCTCTGGGTGTGTGGGAGGGAGCATGAAGGAGAGACTGTCATCACTAATTCCTTGCCAGGCAGCCCGAGAAGTGTTGACTAACTAATGACTGTGTTTAACAAGTGAAGTGTATCATGCTTGAGGAAACACAGCTGGATATGGGCCCTGTGCATTGAGTGACTCAAGGAAAACAATTCATTGTTTCCAATATCGTCCACCCACAAACTGGTTTTTAAAAGTGAGAAGAATACTCTTGTGAATGAAGGAAAAAGCAGCAGATAAAGTGGTGAAGGGAAACAGCTGTATGTGAATGCAGTGCGGTTGGAGCGAGGGTCAAAGAGGAGTGTCTTTCTGGTTCTGCAGTTGGAGTGGAGGATAAAACAGTAGTCTAAGAAATGTGTTTAAAGGATGGAAGCATAAGCATGTGAGTGCAAAGAAGAGGAATGCAACTTATCTAATGGCAAATGGTGCCAAAAGGCTGAGAAAAAAATAAGCTGTCTTTTGTAAATCGTGTGATGCATTGGCTTGTGTAATAATCAGCAGGGACAGATTAAGATGTAAGATCTCCTATTTTATATGAGTGTCACTGTCCAGACAAATTACAAGGTAATAATCTGAAAAACATAAATTTGTCTGGGGAAAATGAAATTTCCTCTCTCCCTCAGAATATACCTCAAAATTACAGGGAACTTTAGCATATGTTATCAACTTGTCTCACAATTATCTCAACTCAAATTTGGCACTTGGCAGCCATATTAACATGTGTTGGGATGATGCGGTGGAGCCAAGTTGATGTTTTACATTATAACTACAGCACTTCTGGCCAGACTAAAGCTCATGCTGTTTTGTATTCCTCTCCAGAGTGTGTGCATAACTCATTTCCAATGCCAACATTCTGTTTGGCTGTAATGAGGGAGGAAAAACAGGAGTGAAATTCTATTTTACAACACTGCCTTACTCAAACGAGCGCTTTTCTTACATTTTTGTTCTAATGAGCATTTTGCTCCTGATCCTTTATGACACGGCTTCAGTTGCCTTTATGTGTGCAATTTGAAAAGTGTTACTACTCATTGCCTCATCATTACATGATTACCTCCTTTGTGCACCATCCACCAAATAAGCTAAATTGAACTGTACACTACTAACTGTTACCCAGAGCAATAGATGACATGCTTTCAGTTTAATAGGTATGTTTGCAACAAATGCAATGACATATTAATCACACTGGGAATAATAAGTTGTGCCACCACTTGGATCCTAATTCAAACATTATTATAATATCAAAGGTACTCTTCAACTGTGAGTGAAGGAATCTAAGCTTAGTGAAATCTAAAATGTTTTACGAATCTAAAACAAAAATCCAGAAGATCACATTGTGTGATTTTTAAGAAATTAATTGGCATTTTATTGCATGACATAAGTATTTAGTCACCTGACAACCAGTAAGAATCCCAGCTCTCAAGGGCCTGTTAGTTCTTCTTTAAGAAGCCCTCCTGTTCTTCACTCATTACCTGTATTAACTTCACCTGTTTAAACTCGTTATCAGTGTAAGAGACTCCTGTCCACACACTCAATCAAACAAACTCCAACTTCTCCACAGTGGCCAAGACCAGTGAGCTGTGTAAGGACATCAGGGATAAAATAGTAGACCTGCACAAGGCTGGGATGGGCTACAGAAAAATAGCCAAATAGCTTGGTGAGAAGGCAACAACTGTTGGCACAATTATAAGAAAATGGAAGAAGTTCAAGATGATGGTCAGTGTCCCTCAGTCTGGGGCTCCATGCAAGATCTGACCTTGTGGGGCATCAATGATCATGAAAAAGGTGAGGGATCAGCCCAGAACTACACGGCAATACCTAGTCATGTACTGAAGAGAGCTGGGACCACAGCCATTAGTAACACACTCCACCATAGATTGAAATCCTGCAGCAGACTCAAGGTCCCCCTGCTCAAGCCAGTTTAGGTCCAGACCTGAAGTTCGTCAATGAAACATCTAGATGATCCAGAGGAGGAATGGGTGAAGGTCATGTGGTTTGATGTGTCAAAAATAGAGCTTTTTGGTCTAAACTTCAGTTGCCGTGTTTGGACGAAGACGCAGGATGAGTTCAACCCCAAGAACACCACCTACCATAAAGCATGGTGGTGGAAACATCATTATTTGGGGATGGTTTTCTGCAAAGGGGACAGGACAATTGCACTGGATTGAGGGGAGGATGGATGGGGCCATGTGTCGGGAAATCTTAGCCGACAACCTCCTCCCCTCAGTAAGGGCACTGAAGATGGGTCATGGCTGGGTCTTCCAGCATGACAATGACCAGAGAATGCCAAGAATGTGCAAGGCAATAATCAAAGCAAAGGGAGATTTTTTTTTTTAATAATCAAAAATGTAAAAGATGGTTTGAGTTATTTCACATTATTTTCTGTACTACCTATTTCCATATGCGTTTGCTTCATAGCTTTGATGTTTTCAGTATCTACCTTCAATGTAGATAGGAATAAAAATGAAGAAACGCCATGGAATGACAGTGTGTCCAAACTGGTAGTGTATTATATATAATGTATGTA
>JAHUTJ010067158.1:0-17963 GCA_036250325.1 Characodon lateralis
GTCTGGGTGGTTGATACACTGACAACAAGTCTGTAATGTATTTTGGTGCTAAGCCATTCAGTGATTTATAGACTAACAGAAGTATTTTAAAGTCTATTCTCTGAGCTACAGGGAGCCAGTGTAAGGATTTTAGAACCGGGGTGATGTGCTCCACTTTCTTAGTTTTAGTGACGCGGGCAGCAGCATTCTGGATTCAACTGCAACTGTCTGATCGGCTTTTTAGGCAGACCTGTGAAGACACTGTTGCAATAATCAATTCTACCAAAGATGAACGCATGAATTAGTTTTTCAAGGTCCTGCTGAGACATTAGTCCTTTAATCCTGGGATGTTCTTTAGGTGACAGAAGGCTGACCTTGTTACTGTCTTTATGTGCCTCTGAAGGTTCAGGTCAGAGTCCATCACTACACCCAGATTTCGAACCTGATTGGTGGTTTCTAGCTGTATTAACTGAAGCTGTGTGCTAACTTTTAAACGCTCTTCCTTTGGTCCAAAGATTATTACTTCAGTTTTGTTTTGATTCAGCTGAAGAAAATTTAGGCCCATCCATGCATTGATTTCTTCTAAGCATTTACCCAGCGCTTGAATGGGTTCATGGTCACCTGGTGACATCGTAACGTATAGCTGTGTGTCGTCTGCATAGTTATGATAACTTACGTTGTTGTTTATTAAAATCTGAGTTAGAGAGAGGATGTAGATATTGAATAGGAGGGGCCCTAAGATGGACCCTTTGGGATCGCCACATTTAAACTGAATTGAGTGCTGTGCCAGAAAGGCCCACCCAGTTTTCCAAGCGCTCTAATAAAATGGAGTGATCATCAGTGTTGAATGCTGCACTAAGGTCCAATAATACCAGCACTGTGGTTCTTCCACAGTCTGTATTTATACGGATGTCATTGAACACCTTGACAAGGGCAGTTTCTGTACTGTGGTGAGCACGGAAGCCTGACTGGAAGACATCGAAGCTTTGCTGTCTTAGGATCAGCATGACAGTGACCCGGATAAAACTACCCAACCAAGCCATGTTTATGTAAGTACCCCAAGGTGCACTATTCCACCTTGGAGACATAATCCTTCATCACCTTAACCTCGACAAATACGATACAGAAATTGAGGTCATGGATGCCTTCAAAGGATATAATTTCAGCACTGATGCTATAATCGAGGAACAACTTTTAATAGAAGGCACCAAACTAATTTAAGTGCAGTCTCACTCCTGCAGAACTGAGTTCGACCCCTCTTTCTCAATTTCCCAAGAGAACAGAGTGGACCGACACCCTCACGATGGGCGTTACTGTAGTTCTCTTTGCCCTCTGATGGGTCATGACAGCAGTAATGGCACACACTGCATACAGGCAGGTTAAGCAGTTGCAAATTAGGATTGACTTCCTCACATTAATCTCCCCATGGTTCATAGCACCACCTGTGCCGATGACGCAGGCTGATTCCTGTGCCTGATTGGTATTAGATGACTAAGCTATGATACTTTTATTTTGTTATCTTGTTATTTTGTTTCCATGTTGTTATTTTCACTTCGTCACAGGGTTACCAAAACTAATGAACAAAAGAATGTGATGATGATGGGAATCATTTTTTTATAATCCATCTTTTTTTTTCATGGAGGCGTGACAAATGGAGCCCCGTTTCTACTTGCTGCTCAGAGGAGATGACACCAAGTAATCCCGTTCCTTTTATTGGCACTATAGGAATTGCCTGGGCACAATACAGTAGGATAGTTAGGGTGATTTTAGAATCACCATTTATGTAACTCAATGTGCTTTAAGTTGTATGTTGCAAGCAATGCTTAATTGAACTTCTGCAGAACTTTCTTGTTGCTGTTTAACACTGTTTTTAACAACTGAGCGCTGACTCAGTTAAGTAAATTCTTGAAGCAGACTGAGACTATAAAGGTTTACTGGTGGTTCCTAGAGTCTCTAAAGGTAGAATGGAAGGCAGATATTTTAGTTATCAGGGTCCTCTCCTGTGGAACCAGGTCCCAGTTTTAGTCCGTGAGGCAGACATCCCGTCTACTTTTAGGGCTAGGCTTAAAACTTTCCTTACTGATAAAGCTTATAGTTAGAGTGGCTTAGGTTATCCAGAGCTATCTCTGTAGTTATGCTGCTATAGGTTGCTTAGGTTGCTGGAGGACATAATGACCACTTTCACCCTCTTCGCTACATTCTCACACTACTCTCCAATTTTGCATTATTTGGTGTCATTTCAGCTTTTAACGATAAAATAACGATCTCTCTGTTTTTTCTCTTTTTAGACGTTATATCTGACCTGGGTCTGTGTTTAGCTGTGGCACCTTCCTGGAGGGGGACATCGGCCAAGCTGCTGCTGCTGCTACCACCACTTAATGCTCACCTTATACAGCTAATACACTTGACCCTGTCTTTCAGTATTTAACCCAGTGTCTCCTAGATATAGGATATTATACTGTATGTGCTCTCTTTCATACTCTAGACTTGAAAACCGGCTTAGAGTTCATCTGCTCAGCTGTCTTTCTCTACCAGATGAAGCCACTAAAGGAGCCGTAACCATTCATGTTTTACTTTTCTTGCCTGTAGAAAGTACTACTGGATCAGTGCTTCTTGTGTTCTTTTTTTGTCTCTGCTCTGTTCTCTCAAACCCCCAGTTGGTCATGGCAGACGGCCGCTCACGCTGAGCCTGGCTCTGCTGGATGTTTCTTCCTGAAACAAGGGAGTTTCCTCTCCGCTGTCACATGCATGCTCAGTGTGAGGGATTGCTGCAAAGTCAATGCAAGCGACTACACTCAATGCAATCTGCCGGGTTTCCCTAGATAGAAAACCTCGTAATCAATTTGAATAATAAACTGAATCCGACTGCACTGTTTGATAGTTAAGATTAATTGGAATGTAAGTACTCGACTTGAAATCTGTATGATTCGATTGAAGTGCCTTGAGAGGATGTGTTGTAATTTTTTCCACAACTGATTCTGAATTTTGAATTGAATTGAATTGAATTAAACTGAAAGGAATCCCATTTTAATTCACAGCTGCTGTTTTTGCTGCAAGGAGTTGACCAATGTCATATTAAGGCATTGGCAAACCTCTTGCAGCAACAATAGCTTCTGTGAAGCTGGGAAGGCTATGACAAAGTCTTCTGGGAAGACTGCCAACAAGGTTTTAAAGTGCATTTACGGTAATACCTGATAATTCTTCCAGGGGACCATTTGTGAGGTCAGACACTGATGGTGGACAAAAAGGCCTGGCTCAAAGTATCCACTCTAATTCATCTGAAAGTCGTTCTATCAGGTTGAGGTCAGGACTCCATGTGACTGCCTGACTGGCCTAACTGGCCTGCCTGACCTGGCCTGCCTTACCAGGCCAGTTAATTTCCTCCACATCAAACTCTTGAGGAGCAACCGATACTCTTACAAATGTTTGTTAAAGCAGTCTGCATAATTTCTTTTTTTTTTTACACCTTAGGCCAAAGAAGAGATTGGAACACCTGAATTCAGTCATTTGGACAGGGTGACTAGACACTTCAGGTTACATATTTCTGAAATGAGTGACAAAAGAATCAGGGCAGCCTTAAAACATCTTGATGTTCCAATAGCATTAATCAGTAAGTCATGACAAGTGACACTGAGTCTTGGTCTGCTGAAGGTTTCTTTGTGGTAAAAGCAATTGATAGTACAAAAAAACTGAATTGCACTGAACAAATGGAGGGCAATATGATAAACATGACACATGGGCCAAATATTCATCAATTTGCAAATTTTTACTTTTCTATGATAGTAAACCTGAATGTTTTCAGTAATTTTAGCCACAATAGCTGTGTAGCTCCCAGTTGAACAAAGATGAGCCTGGTCATAGGCAGTTTCCTTTATTCAAACTTTTTCAGCATATGCCACTCTTCAGCCATCGTAAAAGCTAGAGTAGTAAACAAATATAAATATAAAACATTTCCAGTAGACCTAAATGATATTGATTAGCATATGCTATACTTATATCAAAACATTCCTTCATTAATCGCACATTTACCTTGTTCCTCCTTTTCAACTGGTGCTAAACCGTTAGCCATTTACTTATTCTTTAAGTTTGCTGCACTCTGTTATTTCCCTTTGCCGTTGTCTCATTTACCATCAAGCTACAAGTACTTTCATAAGTGTACATAATGCACTTCTGAGTCTACAGGAAATAACCAAAACAAAATCACCTGAACATTTAAACAACCCTCCCCCATCATTGAGCTCTGACATACATGACCCTGTCACCAGTTCATACGTTTTCCTTGGACCATGTTTGGTTGATCCTGCATTGTTGAGATGAATTGGCAACAACCATGTGTCAGACATGTGGTCAGGTGACAACGGTAATTGGCTTTAAAAGGAAGTGGCTCTTATCGAGAAGGGTTTAAAAGCAGGATGTAGGTGGGAGGTCTGACAGTGTGGAGAAAGGTCTGTGGGGCGTGTTGTTTGCACAAACGTTGATTGGTACATTGATTTGTCCTGTTTCATACTTATTTTTTTCCCTCCATCTTTTTCAGTCTCGCTCCCTAAAGGATGGGTTAAAGGCAGAGTACAATTTCTCCATTGTGAGATCAATAAAGTCTAAATAGTAATTATTATTAATTATTATTTTAAGAGCATCATGCTCGGGTTGTTCATGATGTGAAGTGCTGCTTTCTTTACATTTAAGAAAAGTGCCTGTTGAATTATATATTTTTTGTTTACTTTTCAGAATTTCACCCAGTCAAATGCAGGATATTGTTTCAATTTGTGGAACACCGCGACAGAAATGAAAAATGCGGCATGTACAGTCCTGCACAAGTCGGGACTGTTAAGATTAGTGCAGGACCCCAGAATGCAGACGAGCAGGCAGCATGATGGTAAGTGAACAGATTTAATCTTTTGAAAACCACAAAAACTCACTCACAGGTGGAGGCAGAAGCATACATGGACAGGCAGGGAAAAACAGGCTTGCCGTGAACAAAACAATAAACGGGCAGGCAAGACAGGCATAGCATGATTTGAAAAACAAAACATGAGCATGATTGAGAAAATGTTTCCGCGAGGAATAAACAGAACAGAGGTGTATATATGGAGCGTGAACCAAGTGAAGCATGGAGACAGATTAGCTAGGTGCAGGTGAACTGAATAAAGTTGATTAACAGACAGGAGAGAACAAAACGTGACAAAACAGAGACTCTTGAATACAAACTAATAGAAACTAGAAAAACATGAAACTAAAGCATAACCAGATCCAAAAACCAAACTTGACAAACATGAACTAGAAGACAAAAACTAAAGCAAGACCAGGAAAATAATAAACAGAAGCATGATTCAAAAACTGTGAGAAACATATAAGAAAAAAAGCAGAAACCAAACAACCCCAAATCATAACAGGGACATTGGACACCGCACATTTCCGAGCAGATGCGCCTGTTTCTCTGCTATACGTGCTGCAGAAAGGAGATGGCATCACACAAGCGAATTTCTAGACAACCATTAAGGTTGTGGATACTGAAATCATGAACAATACAGCTTGTGTGTATTTATATACATTGCTACATACACTGCTTTTCCCAATTCTTCTAAAAAGTTTCTCTTTGAGGTCATTTTACTGTCTGTAATACTACTGAAATTCCTCCATATTATATTGTTTTTAAATGTTCCTTCCTTTTATACATGATTATTCAATAATTTTCCTATTATTTATCCTCAATTACATAACGTTACTATAGATGCGCCTTCTACCCGAAATTAATCTTTCCCCATGGTGATGATAAAGTTTATCTTATCTTATAATAAGTGTATGATTGCTATGGAGGTTTGTCTTCATTTATTTCAGTGGATCAGCCAAACCGCTCTCTCTATGCTGCCACCTCTTCTGCGTAATACACTATTCTTTGTGAATATGGGTCCTGGAGTTTATCAATAAAGGTTAATATAAAAAAGATGCGTACCGTCCGGCAGGGCATTTTTCGGTTTTATATTTGCATATGATTATGTTCTTTTATAGTTTTATTGCTGTATTGTATTCTTATAACAAGTGTATAAACTAAAGATATAGATACTAAAGCAAGATATCAAAAATATAAATTAAAATATTGCAATCATGTTTTGCTGGACTACACTGAGCATGCGCAGTGATGACGTCAGACGAGCAATATTACAGACGCATCCATTTCGCCAGCAAAGTCGTTATTGCCATTTCACATGACGTCGTTATGTACGTCTTTATAATTCAAGATCGACATAATTACTTTCACAACTGTTTTATTAAACAAATTCAACTGCGAGCTAATGTTTGCGCATGTGCACATGTGCTACGTCAGAGGTGACTGTGGCTTAGTAGGAAGAGTTATTGTCTTGCAATCAGAAGGTTGTGGGTTTAATTCCAGCTTCCTCCTGCCATATGTCGATGTGCCCCTGGGCAAGGCACTTAACCTCAAGTTGCCTACCGATCTGCGTATTGGTGTATGAATATGTGAGCGTTAGTGAGTGCAATTGGGTGAATGTGGCTCTAGTGTAAAGCGGTCTGTATGACTGGAATTTACCATTTCATTCACCTGTCACTTCCTGATGTGTGCAAGGGAGCGTGGAGGAACGTTCACACTGTAGGAACGCCCACTCAGCTGCTGCAGTTATCTTATTGCTCTGACCCGGTCATCGCTCAGACATCATTTCTACATGTCGCGAGCTCTGGTCTTTCCTCTGTATCAGCCAGGCCTCATCTTCAGAACCTTATGTCCTACTTGTTCTGTTTCTCTGTCTTCCCCGTTGATATCCAGGACCTTTTTACAACACTACCCAAGATCACGTTTAACGCTTTGGGTGTTACTATATCAAATTGCATGCTTCCATCTACCCACCGCTAATGTCTGGGGTTCCCCAGCATGCTACACACCAACACCAATCTCAGTATCCGTGTGTTAATCTTTTCCCTGACCCAATGGGGAGTTGCAGTTGTTGAGATAATATTTAGTCAAGACTTCATCTTAACCTGGCACTAGTCTAAGTCAACAAAACTGTTATCTATTTTTCCCTCCAAACACTTACATTTGGGAATGTTCACTCATCACAGAAAAATGTGCTTCATTATTTATGAATTCATAAATCTTTAATTAAAACATTCCAAAAATATACAAATGTTTGTATTGAGACACAAATATCACACATTATAGTTTGCAGAATATTTTAAATAGATAAAAATACATAATTTTTTAGTACAAATGCAGAGAAGTCTCTGCAATAAAATCTCTTTCTAAAAGGTGCAATACTGTCATTGGCATTAGTAACCTGTTAACTTTGCTACAATTTTCTTTCCATCCTGTCAACCAAAAACATGTAAAAAAGAAATAATAAATAGCCAAGATATACATTTGTCAAAGTCAAAGCAGTCCCAGTATCGTTGTCCTTAGTCACTATAAATAAAGGTGTCAGTGAATTTAACCCATCCAGAATCATGTAGAGTCACTGGGTGTCACAGGTCTTCTGATCAGGTTTATGGTCATCATGAGGGTTTAAAAACAGTTGTAGCCACAAACTGTGGGATAAAAGGTGTGTTGAATGTTATTGTGGAGGGTGGCTGAACTGACCCATGAAGAAAACAGCACCTGAAAACGGACAAGATAACAATGAATACCAATCCTCTATACTGGTGTTGTTTGATGGGGTTAAATAAAAATGTTTAGTAATAATTACCAGTGTGCTTGTGCTGAATAAGGAAGAGGAATGGTCGGTCCAGTGTGATCTCCTGAACCGCCATACGAGAGAACATGACAGCAGCTAAGAAAGTCAAAATGAGAAAAAAAAGTACTTGAACAGTTTGTATGCAATCTTCACAGAAATAGCCTGTCCCCGACTTTAATTCCCCAAAACCAGTTTAAAATCTAATTTTAGGTTAAAGTGCTTATTTTAAACAGCAAAAATTCCTGCTAATTCACACAACAGACAGAGTTCCAAAGTTAGTTTCTTTGTGTTAGATTAGATCAACACTTCTGCACAACTTCTGCTACAGGTCTGACCTGTTCCAGTGGAAGTGCATCAAAGACTCATACAAATATGTGCCACATGCTCAACATAATAAATTGTTAAACTTAGTTATCACAGGAATCAGTCAGTAAAGTAAACAAAACATTTAACTTCAACACATTAAATAGTGGCTTTCTAGCTTTCGTACAGTCCTCAAGCCATAGTAGTGTCTTGACTGTATACATGGTCCAACTGTCTGCAATCACTCTACAGTTATGAGAAGAGTCAATGGGAGAAGGCCATTCACACAAAGGACAAGTTGCACAAGGTATCTGTAAATCTGTATTTGTCACAACTGTATTTTAGTTTTTTATTAAGATGCAATACATTTTTGACAGCATCAAAATGCATCAAGTCTGACTGTTTTTTTGCTTGAAGGATTATTCTTGCTTTCAAAAGACCATTAGAGTTGAAAAGGCTACCAATAGTCATTGATTTAGAGATTTGTCCTGGATCCTTCTGGCCTCCTAACACACTGAGGTGTGTTTGGGCAAGTCTTTGAACTCAAACTTTTGCAGCTCAACTAAAAATGTCATAGTTGTGTGTGTGAGTAGGTGAATGAGGACCACTGTAAAGAGCTGCACCATTTACAGTGGGGAGAACAAGTAGTTGATACACTGCTGATTTTGCAGGCTTTCCCACTTGCAAAGCATTTATAAGTTTTTAGTTATATATATTTATATCATACGTACTCTTTAGCTGTGAGCGACAAAATTTAAAACAAAAATCCAAAATCGCATTGTGTGATTTTTAAGTAATTTGCATATTATTGCATGACATAAGTGTTTGATCATCCAACAACCAGTAAGAATCCCGGCTTTCACAGGCCTATTTGTTCCTCTTTAAGAATCCCTCCTGTCCTCCACTCATTACCTGGATTAACTGCACTTGTTTGAACTTGTTATCTGTATAAAAGACACCTGTCCACACACTCAATCAAACACACTCCAACCTCTCCACAATGGCCAAGACCAGAGAGCTGTGTAAGAACATCAGGGATAAAATAGTAGACCTGCACAAGGCTGGGATGGACTACAGGAAAATAGCCAAGCAGCTTGGTGAGAAGGCAACAACTGTTGAAAATGGAAGAAGTTCAAGATGTTGGTTAATCTCCCTCAGTCTGGGGCTCCATGCAATATCTCACCTAGTGGGGCATCACTGATCATGAGGAAGGTGAGGAATCAGCCCAGAACTACACGACAGGACCTGGTCAATGACCTGAAGAGAGCTGGGATCACAGTCTCAAAGAAGACCATTAGTAACACACTACGCTGCCATGGATTCAAATCCTGCAGCACCCTGCTTAAACCAGCACATGTCCAGGCCCGTCTGAAGTTTGCCTGTGATCATCTGTATGATCCCCAAAACCTGAAGGATCTAGAGAAGATCTGTATGGAGGAGTGGTCCTAAATCTCTGCTGCAATCCCTGCTTGTGTGCAAACCTCGTCAAGAACTACAGAAACGTCTGATATCTGTAACTGCAAATAAAGGTTTCTGTACCAAATATTGGGTTCTGTTTTTCTGATGTATAGAATACTTATTTCATGCCATAAAATGCAAATTAATGACTTAAAAATCACCCAATATGACCTTGTGGATTTTTGTTTTAGATTCCACCACTCACAGTTAAAGAGTACCTATGACAAAAATTAAAGATTTCTACATGCTTTGCAAGTGGGAAAACCTGTAAAATCGACAGTGTACTAAATATTTGTTCTCCTCACTGTATGTGTTTTTGGTAGAAATATTCAGTAAGAATTCTACCTGTTGCTGAAGCTCCCTTGGTTCCACGCTCATCCACCTCAATCTTCACCCTCTGCAGAACCTTCGATACGCAAAGCCTCTCATCAGCTGCCATACAAAAACAGAGATTAGAAGCAAAGTTTATGATGTTGTTTTTCTTTTTTTATTTCCTTTTTTTCTATATGGAAGTTGCATAAAGCAAAGAAATTCCACATAGATCTGGTTAATGCAAAACTTGTAACAAAGCACAATGTGTGAAGAAGAGGCATCGCAGTCCTGTCAACGATGGAAAGTACTGTATGCTAAGGAGTTTTTCATTTTTGTGGATTAAGAGAATCCAACAAAGTTTAAAAATGTTTTAGGAACATCAACTTACATGTTATCCATGTAAAGTCAGCAGAAGCCAGGTTGAACATGCCTCCAAGTCCAATTTTAAGTAGAGCACTTTTTAAATTTACTTCAGAGTTCAGAGAAAACCTAAAAAGAAAAAACACAAAAATTCTCCAGTTTTGATTTGCAACATATGACAAACAAAACAAACTAATCTTATCTGACCACTGTTCTATAGCCACAGCCCTTCTTCACCTTGGCATGGCCAGCTCTCTCCTGACATTCCTTAGCTCTGACCTCCAGTGCTGAATCTTCTGGCTGCTCAGATCTGCATTGAGAGCACTCAGTGGAATTTCAGGCTCAAAGGGTGATACTAGGAGCATACTCAATGAGCTGCCTTCATAAGGCACCTCTATTACATAGTAATCCACCCCATCAGCAGTCACAAATTCCGCTGTGGATTTTGAAGAAAGGAAAAAGTACAAATTTGGGTAAGGAAGAAACAAATTTGTATTTTCTAGAACCTAAAATTTGTATAACTTGCTCAGCATACCATAGCTGAAGTGGTTGGTGAGTCTCATCATGTGCACAGGTACAATGGTGCCATTGGCACAGTGGAACATTCGCTCCTGTGTTAGTTTGGGGTCAAAGGGAACTTTCCACAGGCGCTGGAAATGGAGCGCGTTGAGGAAGACCAGGCGAGTCTCATAATCAAGGGATCCAGCTGCTAAGAACTCAGGGATGGCACCTGCAGGAAAAAAAATACATTCCACTAAGTTATATGCTATAAAATGCCTCACTAAGTATACGATATTTCAGGGACCCATGTCTAGTAAGTTGAGATAGGCTGCCTGTCACCTACTGATGGTTCGGATAGGCTCTATCCCCCATTGATTGTGAACAGAATTTATTTGGAACAGTGAGTAGGAGTGAGTTTCCGTTTAACTGTCTGTGAACTTGTGCCCACAAATTCTCTACCTGTTTGTTTCAGTGTGATCTTTCTTTTTTTTTTTTACCATGTGGATCTTTGTCGTATTATTGAGTCTCTTATTCATGTGGAATTTCAGGCTTTTTAGATCATTCTATTACCTCTCTAAAGCTGCGAGGAAAACTGTGAATGTTAAACTTTGGATATAAGAGTTTCATCCACATGTGCCCTAAATCTTGGTCCTTTGTCTTTAACTATTACTCCAAGAGTTCTGCCTCTCTAACAAGAGAGAAGATGGGTTTTATTTGTTATAACATGTAGAAGTTATTACCTGCAGTGTGATCTGAGACCCATGCATTGATTATGCTGACAGCCTGTTCTGGTTTGGTGAAATCCATCTGATGGGGGTGAGTCTGGAAGGTCTTGGCCAGTGCCCGGCGGAATCTCTTCTTCAGACTTATCTTCCTCTCCACCATCACCCCGCTGGCTATCTCCACCCCATCCTCACTGGCTAAATTGTGCTGCAGAAGCCGCTGCTGTCGAAGCATTCCTCGCTCTGCAAAAGAAGCACAGGAAGGTTTCATTTTTTGATTTATCGTCACAATGCAATAATCTGCCATGTACATGCTCAGAAAAAATACATAAAGGGAGGCAGTAAATTGATGACTTCTATCTCAGAGTACAACATATCTCAAAATACAAGTGCTTGTGGATAGTTTCTTGCTTTGTATGAATGAGGCTGTGTATTTTATGCATGTTAAATATTTAACTTCGTGTTGGGGCAGATCTAACAGACAAGCAGACAGAAAAAAATAATACTCCTTTCTGACGGGATTTTTACTCAGCTGCTGCCAGTCTTTAATGTAGAGATGCAAAGTGGCAAAGATGAAAATTAAAAAGGCCAATTCTATGGCACCATCTGTAAAGTTTCTTATGCTTGGTTTTGACTGCAAACAAAAAACTGGACCAGGGAAGAGAGATGCCAATAGCTTCAGTGTCCAGTTGCTTTGAAGAAGAAACCAGGTGTGAGCCTTTCTCTGTGTCACACACTTGAAGATATTTATGTATTTATTTATTTACTATCAAAACATCTCATTTTGTTGTTCTGTACTTAATTTATAAGCCGCTTACCTTGCATAGAAAAGCCCATAGCTGCAGTCAAGGCCCATTGTGTGCTTCCATTTGAACCAAGCTGAGCCATGGCCATAATGTTTGCTATGCCATAGGGAGAGAAAGCCAGGTTTGTGTCCACGACATCTGCTACAAGCTGTGAGAAAACTTTCAGGCCAAAGTCCGTCTGCTTAGCTTGGAGAGAGCCCAGTGCCCCTCTGCTTAGGACTAGCAACAAGAATGTATACACACAAATCATGCTGGGGAGACAAAATCAGAAAAACTGCAGTTGGTTCTGGTACATAAAAGCTAAATGTTTGCATAAAGTCTTCAGCTCCTGAACTGACTGCATAATGAACTGTTTAAACTTATTTATACTGTTTAAGCTTATTTCTGTTGTCAAGGATTTTGTACAATTGAAATTCAAACAAAGGCACACAGTATTTATGGAGTTAAATCCCCCGTATTTCTATGCGCGTACACAAAGAAATGTGGAAAAATCTTTACAAACATACAGTAAATTAGCATACAAAAAAGTGAAGCATTAAAGACATTTCTGAAAAAGGTTAACCCATTTTTTTCTCTGAAATATAAGTTTGTACACACCACCAACCAAACCTCCGCCAGCCATCGAGCCACAGATATCTAATTAAACAGCGAACCATGGTTCTTACCTTTGGCTTGGTTTCAGACAAGGAGGTCCCTGCTGCTGCTGAAGAACTGAATGCATTTCTCTTTTTGTACTGTGGGCCTGCACTGGCACATTCCCCGCCCCCATTCTCGACACACACACACACACACAGAAAATCATTATAGACGCTGATGTCATCTGATGCTGTCTGGAGAGACTTCCGTTTCATTTCCACATGCAGTTACTCTTTCAAATGTCTCTACTGACTAAAGCATGACAGAGCATATGGAAGTCTGTTAGCTGTTTTTCAGCTTGAACTTGTCTTGCACTCAACACCGTGTCCATGTGATTCATGCAGGAGGAATGGACCGCAAATTTATGGACTTTTTTTTTTTTTTTTTCGTCCCTGAATGTCTGAAAGAGATAAAAGTTGTTGATCTAATGATTTAACTAGCTGACAGCCTGGTGCTGCATCATAACATTCTCTTTTCTTTTTAAGGAAAAACACATGACCATGCCTTGAATGTTTTTTTTTTTTTTCTCCTTCATTTATTATTTCATGATGTAGTTATTTGTTTGCAGTGTCGGGAACAACACCATCAATTGTGATCTTTTAAGTTTCAGAAAGAAAAATAAACTACATTAAAATAAAAGTTGACTCATTTGGTACTCTTTCTAAGCGAATACATTTTTTACCTTCTGGAGGAGACTTATTTTAAGGTCAATATTAACCTTTTAAATGACATTTCAAGCCACCAATTTGAATTTACTGGTGATGAAACCCTCCAAAATCTTTTTAAACCCCTGCTTAACATTTGCTGATATAAACATACAACCTTAGGTAAAAAGTAAAAAAGAAACATGTTCATTTAGTTCTTTCATTTTGTAGCAAAACCAGAGATATGCAGAACAAATTAAACACCACTGTTATAATTGGTGTAACATCTTCTCCTCTGGTTTTTCTGAGCTGAATTCGTCAAGGCAAAAACGTCCGTAATGAAAAACATGTCAGGTATCTTATTTTGAAAGTCTTAGTATAAATCTTTAGGTGGATTGATATCTGGACTGTTTACTGGACATGACTTGTAGATAGGTTGCCCAGTGGACGGTACATTATAACCCTCATAAAGGACTCATCATCAATAAACCTGTTTTGGATTGGTGGACTACCTGTGCACTTCATGAAGAAACAGCCAATTGTCCCACTCTTTAAACTGACACACATCTCAGTATGACTGCTGAATGTCATCTTCGGATAGCCCCAAACAAACATCCAAGTATCATCTCCTTGGTCAATACAGATTCATGATTCATTAATGAATCCCAATTTTATCCAACTATCCACAATTCATGACTGGCTCTAGGAACTTTAGGAACCTTGTTTTCGATTTATTTAGCTGTTACTGATAATTCTAGATTGGCTCACTGCAAGTAATACTAATTTGTAGTCTTTTGTGTCTCTTTTGGTGCATTTTCTAATTTTAAGATATTAAATATTTATAATTTTTACATTTTTTTGGGATTAATTACTAAATATTACACTCAGCTGACTGGGAACAAGCACCATATTTTGCCACACACAGTTGATTTGGCTTTTTTGAGGCATTTTCTAATCTTTTCCCTTGTTCAATCTGAAATCCATCTTGTTTTGGCCATGTTTCCTGTCAATGCAATATCAATGCAACAACTCACTGTGACCTGCTGCTCTTTCATGTAACCAGAAAACTCTTTCCATTATTACACTGGAGGAGATTTTTTTTGGTAGAAATGCAATTTATAGTGCAATTTTATAATGTTATTGTCATCTTTCAGTGATTTTAATATTTTTCGTATTCTCATAAAATAATTGTGTTAACAAGAATATTATTTAATTTTAAATATGTGTTTTACATCACCAGGAATGTTTCACTGTTAAATTATTTTGCCATATACTGAACGTGATAAACTATTCACAAACAACTGACTGAACATGCCCCAAAAAGTGATTTTATGTATATTTTTTCCAGGGTTTGTAATTACAAAATTGCATTTTTAAGGGATCCCTGTTTAAAAATCCCTATAAACAGGACAACCATTGTCCCATGTTTTAGGATATCCACATATATTATAAAATTAGATGGCTGACTGACTAAAAGTGTACAATAAAATCACAATTTAATGTTTTACATTTCTTTTCAACATCCTTTTACCTCTTACATTGCTATAGTATCTTTTGAGAGATCCTTGTCTTATTTCCTACCTAAAATAAACTTCTTGTTTAAATGAAAATAAAAATATTTTCAAATAGAAATCTGCCAGGGATGTGAACACATTTGGATTTAATTGTAAACAGCAGAACACCACAGATAGCACAACATGTGTGATCCATGGCACAATGATGAATTGGTGTGAGTAATTATATTTTCCTAAAAAAGTTCCTGAAGTTCCTGTTATTTGTGGGGATTAACAATACTTTATCTGTGTTACAGCCATCCTGTATGTTGTCACTTTGAGTTGTGACACAAAGTTTGCTTGCTTTTAATTTGGTTCACTGATGTGCTAGCAGACAGGGTGGAGAGCAGGAACTGACATGCAGCATTTAAAAATTACCTGGAAAGGGGCATCACCATCCTCAGAGGAGCTCAAACAAACCAACATTATTTTAGTCTCATCTACATCTACATACTGGAATGGTAAAATGCTTTAGACCTTGTACTTCCTGACAGGGCATGTTTGTACAAACACATCGTGCCTTGAACACATATAAGCACACATAGACAAGGTTGGAAAAATACCATCCTTACTGTCAAGGCAGAACAGGATTAAGACTGAAGTCACTTTAAGTGTAAATAATAAGATGGATTGTTTATGCTTCTTGCTTCTCAGGTAACATTTTGTAATGCTCCTAATTTGTCAAGACTGGACATGTAGTATCATAAGCATACGATTGAAACTGGAACATTTTATTACTCACTCTAATTACATGTGTCTACCTTAGCAGGGTTTTCTTATCAAAAACTTGCAAAAAAACCAGCTTAGGTATAGAATATCTGACTGAATCTATGGAGTCATAAAACGGAGCTTGACACTTCTTTTATGTAGAGAGCAGCTTTACTATTTTACTTGCCCTTGTTGATCCACAAGCAGTACCCTTAAGCAGTGTCATCTGAACTCCTTCATTAAATTTCACATTTATATACTCCAGACATATTTTTATGCCCTTCTAAAAAAGCCTGTCAACAACATGCTGCCACTCTGTATATACGTGCTGTACATCTTTGCATGAACATCATGTATGGGGAAGGTATGCCCTGTCCTGTAAATGTTTAATTACTGATGTGTAATTCTAACGTAAAAGGCTACAGGAAAATGGTTAAATGGATTTAACTGACAAGAAAATTGGTATGCTCCATAAACAGTATCATAATAAAATTTTGTTATGCATAATGCTAAAAGATATGTTATTAAATAATGATAATAATTTAATTTTACTTAAAATTTTAGAATCCTGGAACTCTATTTATGAAATGTTTTTTTTTTTCTTGACCAAGATTATTTTGTTTGCTCTGATCTACTTATCTCTTGCATAGCTCTCACTTTTCAAGCAAGATCATTTGGAAAACATTCTACTTGCATACAACATTTATGATAGAGTGAATAATTTGTACATATCTGGGTCCCATCTTGGAGGTCCAGGTAGTGGACAGACTTGCTTTGAAAAACAAGCTACACAAGATACTTGTGTAGCAACCTTGAATAATTGGTCAAGTATTTTGCTACCATGAAAAAAATTCTGATTGAAAAGCAAAAGTACCAGCTGAAACTTGAACAAACTAAGAATACAACAGTTAACAAGCAACATAGCCATTGTGTGTGAAAAGCAGGTCATTACTGTCTCAGTTTAGATGTATTGCCTCTTATTGCTTGTCATTTTACTTGCTCACACAACACACGGCCTAAAGGTCACTTGAAATGCCAAATGGTTGAAGAAAGGTATTGTTTTGTGACAAAATGTTTTGTAATCACAATGATAATGTAGATCCTGTGATTTTAGAGAATCCTATCCTAAATGGTCATTTTTGCAACTTTCTGTTTCCCCTTTGGCAACTGCCCTGAGAAGTTACTTAAAACAAAAATAGAAGCTTTTTTTCAATTTTTTTTTTTTTTTTTTTTCATTTTTAAGATGGTACCAATTAACATCTAACATCCACTCACATACATGGAGGCAGAGCTCATCTGGGCATTGGGGCTGTCACTTATAGGCAGCTCATCTGCTTATGGAGCCTCACCAGTATAAGACGACCAGCAGGAGTCTCAGGCTGGGTCACCAGTGACCTGAAGGACCTGCTTAACAAGAACAAAAAGAGCCTAAGGGGAGGGAGACAGGGAATTGAATATACAGAAGCAAGAAAAGTCAAAATTAGAGACAGCAAGTACAAGAAGAAGTTGGAGAGCAAGCTCCATCAAAATAATATCAGAGATGTGTGGTCAGGGATGAAGAAGATCACAGGCTTCAAGCAGAAGGAGGATAGGATGTCTCGACAGAACCAATGAACTGAACACATTCTTCAATAGGTTCAGTTCAGTGACAAGCTCAGCATCCTCCTCATTTGCTCACAGCCAAACAGAAATCCCACCCTCCTTTGATCCACAGCTTTCCTTTCACACCTCAAATGTTTTATCTTCCACCTCAGCCATGGACCCTTCTGCTTCTACATGTTTACCTTCAACAAATCAGAAGATGCTCCCTTTCCCTCCCCCTTCCACCTGTGTGTCTTAAGAAGTCAGGTGAAGATTCAACTGGAGAGATAGGAATAAGGCTGTAGGTCCAGATCATGTCAGCCATAGAGTCCTGAAGACCTGTGCAGAGCAGCTCTGCTGGATTCTGCAGCACCTCTTCAACCTTAGCCTGGCCCAGAAGAAGGTTCCAGTGTTGTGGAAGACCAAATAAGGTACCAAAGAAAACTCACCCATTAGTACTTAAGGATTATAACCCTGTTGCCCTGACATCCCACACCATGAAGGTCCTAGAGAGACTCCTGTTGGCCCAACTGAGTAAGCAAACAATAAACTATCAAGACCCTCTTCAGTTTTTTTTTATTGCTATGGAGTTTGGAGTTGAAGATGCCATCATACACCTGCTTCAACAAACCCACTGTCATCTGGACAAAGCCAGCAGCACTGTGAGGATCATGTTCTTTGATTTCTCCAGTGCATTTAACACAATTCAACCTGATTT
>JAHUTJ010067159.1:0-17954 GCA_036250325.1 Characodon lateralis
GTCCACTTCTTAACAGTGTGAACCTTGGGTTTGGAAGCTCTTAGTCTCTGTCTGTAGGTTGGGATGAGGTGGATTAGAGAATGATCCGAAAAACCCAGAGCAGCCCTGGTAACAGCATGATATGAGTTCTTAAAGTGCTTTTGTAAGAAAATCTTATCTCTCTCATTGCTGTTATGGTGCCGATGTACATTATAGAGTTCTTTTGAAAGATAAGCTCAATGTTTTCATTAACAGCAAGTACTCTTTACAATAAAATCAAATAAATATTTGCTGAAATCTAATGTAATGTGCAAATATTTGCTCATGAATCTTGATATTTATGCAAAACTGACCTATATACCAAAAATCAATTGTTGTGAAATGATCTTATTGGGGGAATGATTTTTAAAAACTGTCAGCAAGAGTCAAAAGAGAGTTTTTGTTTTTACTAAAACAAGAACCTGCTGAGCAGGAAATCTGGGGCAGGAAGACAGATTGTGGTTGGCTGATCTGTCAAACATAAACACTGTAGAAGAGGTTCTTGTAAGTAGTTTCTGTTGTTTTAAGGGTTAGGTTAAAGTATATGTTAGATCATTTATACCAATTTGTAGTTTATTATAATTATTTGCTACATTTCAATTTCTTTGTATAAATTTGGATTCTTATGACATAAATCAGCCTTGGAGTTCCACCAAGATGTGTGCTTGGCCTAATATTTTTTTACTGTACTCGTACCCATCGTCTTCTGCTTCATCCAGGACCGGGTTGCGGGGGCAGCAGACTCAGCAGAGACACCCAGACTTCACTCTCCCTGACACCTCCTCCGGCTCCTCGAGGCCAGCCGAGAGATAATATTCCCTCCAGCGTGTCCTGGGTCGTCCCCTGGGCCTCCTCCCGGCGGGACGTGCCTGGAACACCTCCCAAAGAAGGCGTCCAGGAGGCATAGATGCCCGAGCCACCTCAAATGGCTCCTCTCGATGTGGAGGAGCAGCAGCTCTACTCCGAGCCCCTCCCGGATGGCCGAGCTCCTCACCCTATCTCTAAGGGAGTGCCCGGCCACCCTACGGAGGAAGCTCATTTCAGCCGCTTGTATCCAGGATCTTGTTCTTTTGGTCATGACCCAAAGTTCATGGCCATAGTTGAGGGTAGGAATGTAGACCAACCGGTAAATCGAGAGCTTCGCTTTTCGGCTCAGCTCTCTCTTCACCACAATGGACCGGCACAGCGCCCCCATTACTGCGGCAGCCGCACCGATCCGTCTGTCGATCTCCCGCTCCATTCTTCCCCCACTCGTGAACAAGACCCCGAAATACTTAACTCCTCCACTTGAGACAGGGGCTCCCCTCCAACCTGAAGAGGACAAGCCACCCTTTTCCAGTTAAGAACCATGGCCTTGGACTTGGAGGAGCTGAGTCTCGTTCTAGCCGCTTCACACTCAGCTGCGAACCACCCCAGCGCATGCTGTAGGTCTTGGCAAGAGGGGGCCAGCAGGACCACGTCATCTGCAAAAAGAAGAGACAAAATCAAATGGTCCCCAAACAGATCCCCTCCGGTCCTTGGCTGCGCCTACAAATCCTGTCCATAAAAGTTATATCCTGTCAAAAGTATTGATATTTTCTACTGTATCGTCCTGAAAATCATGATATTGTGGCCAGTTGCCTTACAATGATCAATTCAATCTTGTCTAAGCCCTGCCTCCCGAGTCAACAAGCTAAGACCATAATAGTCTGTTGCTTCATCATTGTATGCAAAACAACCTTTAATCTAAAGGTAATTTTTTAAACAATTTGTATTGCAGAAAATTTTTGTGAAAGACACAAAAATTCAAGATTTTTTTCAAGCATGAATGCAGAGCACTATAGATTTAAGGCCATCAACCTGTATAATTTCAGTTTTAAATTACTGTGGGACACAATGAGTGGATGGGACAAACAAAATCCATCATTTCTGTGATGATGGTATTGTTAGTGATGTACTTTTTGAATTTACAAATTTCAGCTTTTGCAGCGCCTCTAATGAAGAGACCAGAAATACTTAATTAATGAGAAGTTGCAAATAATCCAACATGAAATTTGGCCTTTCACCAAAATATGTTTAAATCAGTTTATGTCCACCTCTTTGCCTTTATGACCTCTGTAAGAAGTATCTCTTCTCATACATTCTTCAGCTACTTAAATGTATCTGTGGGCAAAAACAGATCTACTGCGTCCATTTCTTTAGCTGTTTTGTTCTCAGTCATTTCACTCTTAATGTTCCTTCCTCCTCTTCTTTTGCATGACCGCTCCTCTGTTGCAGCCTTCTGCGCCGGTGTGTCTTTACTCATTACGGAAGTTAGTGATGCACGAGGGAACAAGCTGGCAGGTCAGACAAAACAAATGCAAGATGAGATTTATATTAAAAAGTTTCTTCATCTGACACAGAGTAAAATGCAGATCACCAAATTCCCTTTATTTTCTTTTTCAAACCTAAGAAAAATTACATCAATTTGACATTTTGTTAATGTTGAAGAGTTCTCTTGTTATATTTTGACATTAATGACATTTTATTGGACTCTGAAATGGCAAAAACCTGCACTGGCATTGGAAACATCAAACTATATTTCTTCAATGAGTTTGCTTCTGTTTCTGATAAATTCCCTGATCACCAGGAACGTAGCATTCGATTCTCTTTCTCTCTACGTGACCTCAATAATGTCCTTGTGAAGAGCAATCAGAAACGTCTAAGCCAAAGGGACCGACTCTTCTAGATGTGGAAATAAATACCCATGAGTGTGTTATATACATATGTATATGTATTAGGGCTGTCTGTCTGTATGAAGGAACCATTGAAACTGCTGCTGATAAATAATGGGTTGGGTAGATGCCTGAGTGTGATTCCCTGAGGTGTATTTTAACTTTCGCTGAGATGCTCTCTCTGTCATGTCAACTCCTTGGTGGTCTGTGAGGTTAATTGCATTCTCTGGCAGGCAGCTACAGATGATTTCTGAATGTGTCCATGCAAATAGTCAGAAGCAAGGGTGAATCTAAACCAAATATGATTAATATAACAAATGATTTTGTTGGTGAAGAGATGGTGGATCTTCCAGGAACCTCAGCTGGAGTAAAATCAGAGAACATTTAGTAATCCATTTGTAAGTTCTCCTATTAGTCTGAAAAAAAAAACATACATAAATTGTTGAGGTCTTCTGCAGGCATGTGATCTCTTGCATGTATGAGCATTTCCTCAGTGAAACTAAACATCTACAGATGACCTTACAGCTTGCAGAGCAGGCGTTCAGGTGGACACCCAAAACATGCATGCAGTAGCTGTACATATACAAGAACCCAGGTTCAAAGAAGCAAGTTCACACCTTCTTATGACACATTTGCTAGATTTCATTTGTACGCATTTTAAACAAGCAACTCTGCCTCTTTTTATGTACCCTAACATGGGACTATTTTTGGAGAAAATACAACAAACTAACTGTTGCTTCCTCCTGCAGAAACCATGAGGAAGCAGTGCCATCTAGAGAGAGGAAGCTGCTCAGAAATAAAGAGGCTTTAAAAGCTTTTATAGTTATTTTATCCCTGTCCTGTAGTTTTAGTTTGCACAGTTTGTTGTGAGGTTTTTAAATGAAGACGGTTACAGCTGATAGTTACAAAATGAACCCCTACCAGGTAAGGAGAAGAGAAATCAAATGGCATGTAAGTTTGCTGCTCCCCTCTGTTAACCCCTGGTCAGACTGTGATAAAAGCATAATAATATTTTAGGTTTAAGTGAGCATTTATTTATTCTTCTGTGATTTTGTTTCCCTACATAGTGCCTCTTTTGAATGTCTTTAGACTAAGTAAATCTAAACTGTGTAGGAAACAAAAATGAGTGAAATGGGTTGTTAAATCCTGATTTTACAATTTTCATTTAGGTGATTTTGTTAAATCTTAGGATCCTGAAAAATAGCTCTCCAATATAGACAAAAACCTGCTGGCATCCCTGATCTGTACTTGCATAAGGGACTGTACACCACCAAGCGTCCAGAGAGTCAGGGTTTTCGTCACCAAAAAGAGCCAAATTAAAACCAAAAAACAGATGTAAAACATGCAAAACTACAAAGGGATAAGAAATCCCTATAAACTGATGTAAAATGAGAAAACTACTTAAAAAAGGTCCAATAATACGTGTAAACACCGATAGGAACATACAAAAAGCAAAAAAACAACCTTCAAAATGTTTATAAGTATTAAGTGTTCACATTTTCTAATTATTCACTATATCTACGCTGTGATTATTGATTGTGATTATCAAGTTTATTCGTTCTTTCCATTTTAATTCAAGAATAAATTGGTCTTTGTATGGGTTTAAATGAATGTTGAATTATTAGAAATAGATAGAAATCTTCCTCTTTCTTCTTTTCATTCATTCAGTTTATTAATAAATATTCTAATGTATCAATTTGAGATATTGTTAGGCTGCAGTGCTGCAGTCCTGAGTTCATAGACTTTGGAATATTTCTCATTTTACTTGAATAAGAGGGTTTTTAATGTTGTTTTTGACAAAAAGCACATTTTCGACTGGCCTCTGCTTGGAATTGCTTGGAAATATGCAGCTTTTAAATGGACGTGGCTCTGAATAGTTGCATTTATAGACCTAACTTGTTGTAGAGGGTTCAATCCAACGTGTGCTTGTTTTAAATCATAATTGTATGCTGATGTCCTTTGATTAATTTGATCAGTCTGTCCTTGGTTCTCCTTCAATGTGTGGTTTAGCTCAGAAACAGTACTGGGCCAAACTGCAGAGAGGATAATCAGGGCTGACCTTACCTCCATCCAGGACTTGCACAGGTCTGGGTTCAAGAAACGGGTCACATCTATGCAGACCCCACACATCCTGGACACAAACTGTTTAGAATTGTATCTTCAGGACGGTGCTACAAACCACTATTAGCTGAAACCAGCCGCTGCAGAGACAGTTCCTTAACCCAGGCCGTCTCTCTGATGAACACAATGAACACCTGAGTAATCAGCTGCTCTGCTGGGAAAATGAGCCAAACGTTTGTGCACAAAAACTTGGCCAAAAAAAGCTAATTCCGAAACTTTTCATGTCTTGGTTGTCCGACAGTTTTATTTACAAACCTCTGAATAAATATCTCTGACATGTGAATACATCGTGATTTAGACCCTCCTGAGAACATTTTGCAAGTATTGAATCACAAAACATTCTCATAATTGGCTGCAGGTTGTTTGAAATTGACTTCCATTTCAGAAGTATAATTCAAGAGGTTGTCAAATAATTACAGCTTCCACATTTTTATCCTCTGACATAGGGAACAGTGCAGTGAATAAGCGAAAGTATGAGTCAGCATTTCAAAAACAACCTGGGACTGTAAAGGGCTGGTTAAACATTTTTCCGTGAGGGTCCAAGGGTCCAGAGCATTATAATCCATCCATGTGCTTACCTTGCAGTGTTGTGTTGGCATGCTTTTCACTTCCAGTTCGAGGACAGCTTATTAAACATTTTACCTGCCTAAGTTCACATAAAGTTGCGCTTTCTCCCATTTACAGCAGTCTGCGAACGTGTTCACCCCCAATTCACTTTTTTAACCTTACAAAGATATATGTGTATTATTGGGATGTTATGTAATAGAACAAAACAGATGAGTACATTAGGAGGAAGGAAAATGAGACATGGTTTTCAAACGTTTTTACAAAAACAAATCTGAATAGTGTGGCATGTATTTGTATTAATCTGCAGTTATAAGTCCATGTCTTAGATGTATGTAAATCTTGTTTACAAAATAGTTCAAAGTCAGTCAGATTGGAAAGAGTGTCTGTGCAAATTGGTTTTCAAGTGTTGCTACAGATTCTTAATTAGATTTAATTCTGGACTTTGAATAGACCATTCTAACACATGAATATGCTTTGATTTAAACCATTCTCCCATAGTTGGGGTAGGGCAGTATGTCCAGTCTCCAGCCCCTAACAGGTTTTCTTCCAGGACTTTCCTGTATTTAGCCCAATCCATCATCTCTGACCAGCCTAAATCCTATACCACGATGCTGCCACCACCATGTTTTACCATGGGGATGGTTCAGAGTTATATGCAGTCTTAGTTCTCTGGAATATTGTTTTATACCTTAATTTTGCTTTAACTCCTTAATCACTGATTTCTCTGCTCTGTTCCTTGGTTTGTTCACTAAGGTTCTCTAACAAACGTCTGAGACCTCCACAGAACAGCTGGATTCGTACAGAAATTAAATCACACACAGGTTGACTATATTTACTACATAGGTGACACGCGAAGGGATCCGGTTGCCCTGGATTTTATTTTGTGGTAACTTCCCTGCACTTCATAATTATGCACCACTCTGTGTAGCTTTATCACATAAAATCCCAATAAGTTCCTAACATGATAGAATGTGAAAAATGTCAAGCCTACGAGCCCTTTTCCAAATCAGTGTTAGAAACAGAAGCAGTGCACGAACTTTGATCTCTGAAAATATAAGGAATCAAATGGCACACATTCACAAGTGTTATCTTGGTTATATTTATTTCTTCTTCTTTCCTTAGAGTAACATAATTTAGGACAAATGCATCTTTGAAAGCCAGTACAGCAGTTTGCAGAGTACATGATTAGAAACTGCACCATATTTACTGAGTGTATCTCCTCTTTGAGAACTATATCTGTCCTCATAAAACAAAGAAAAGAAAACCATTTAACCTAAACAAGAAACCAGGGTCTGTTTTTCTTCTTTCTTTCTGTATTTTGAACCTACTACATCCCACAGGGTTAACCTACCATTTCAGACACAAAAACAGAGCAACATCAGGTAGCCGAGACACATTAAGAGGAAACCACAAAGACACTGCTACCAGAGGGCGAAAGCAGAAGGAGAAAGATAGAAAATGTCATAAAGGTGCAGAGCAGAGTAAAGCTTTCAGAAAGACATGCTGAAAGACTACATTTATATATATATATATGTATATAAGACACTGAAAGCAGCGACAGTCTTCAAGCAGAAAGAGGGAAAAGAGAGAAAGTCAGATCAAGCTCGGAGAGGAATACGATGCGAAGCGAAGTCGGCATGCTTGCAGCACAGAGAGACTTTACAGGAAGCCCAAGACACAGAGATTACATGTAAAGGCTAGAGCGACAGTGCACTAATCTACAAGCTAAGCTATATATATTCGTATATGTAGGACACTTAGGCTAATTACAGGAGCTATACATACAGTATACATATATTCACATAGATAAATAGGAGACTGCACATGAAACAAGCTGGAAAGGCAAGGAATCGCATGCACATGCAAGGGAAGCAAGTGTAGCAGCAGCAAGAGCAGCAAGAAGAACAAGCAGAGGTGGGACCCAGTCACAAGTCATCTTTCCACTCAAGTCTCAAGTCAAGAACCAAATAAAGCCATGCCAGTCCCAAGTTGAGGCCAAAGTTAACAAAGTGCAAGTCATGAATTAAGTTCCAAGTCGAGTGCAATCTTAAAGCAAGTGTCGAGTGAAGACATGCACGTCCACAGTCAAGTCCAAAGTTAAGATGTGGAAGACCCGAGATCAAAACCCAAGTTGAGTCCTGGATCAAGACCTTCTATAATATTTTGGTGGAGAGTGCAGTTTTATCTGCAGTCATCTGTTGGGGTAGCAGCTGTCCGAGGCTGAGAGTTAGGAAAGCTAAGCGAACTGATAAAGCAGGCTGGCTCTGTTCGAGAGACTGATCTGCTCAAAGAAGGATGCTTGATCAAATAGAAGCATATAGACAATCCTGAGCATCCTGTTCACAACACTGTACCTCACAAACAGAGCATCTGCAATCAGAAGCTTCTTTGCATCAGCTGCAACACAGCATCCTGCCCAGAGGCATACACACTTATTATTAATGTTTGAAGAAACGTGGATACCGAGATTGTGCAGCATGTAATTTCCCTTTTAGATTAATTATCACTGAATTAAAATGACTTAAAGTTTAGTAAAAAGACTTAAATCCAGTTGAAGTCATGAGTCAAGTGTGTTAAAGTCCCAGTTTTCTGCCTATTTGATCAAGTCTGAAGTCTTTAGATTTGTAACTTGCGTTCAAGCGATGTGACCAGAGTCCACACCCCTGTGAAAAAGTGTCTGGCTTTTTAAACTCACCACAGTGAGATTAGTTGGTGAGAATCTGATGTTGTCTCTGTCACAGTGTGCACAACAGTTCCACTTTGGGAGTGGAAACAAATTCTGTCCAGAAGCTTTACTATGTCTACAAAATTAAATTAAATGTCCTTATTTCAAACAGACCCTTAATTCCTTTCACATTCAGACCAAAGAGCATCAGTTACATTTTTTAGAGAATCTTTTTAAACATTAAATCATAAACAACCATTAGACATCGCACATTAGTAAGATCATATATTCTAAAGTGCACAACCTTCTCCCCCCTTTTTTCGAGAGGAAAACTAGACGATACTCAAAAATCGTTACTAAGGCAACACAGTTACAAACACACTAAGGTACACGTCGGCACATACAGTCAAGTATCACTTGTGCACAGAAAAACACGGAGCTTCAGAGTCAAAAAATGGCTTTGCATATTCATTTAAAACCCAAACAGCAGAGTTTCACACCTCCTAATGAGATATTTCAAGGGGAAATCTGTCCGTTCTTTTTAAAGCCAGTCCCTGAAACAAGTTGTCCTTGAAACAGCTAGAAGAGTCACATACATACATACACACACACAGTGAAAATTAAAGCCTTTTGGGCTGACAAGATGAAAATACAGGGCATCTATATCAGATATAGAGAAAATATGAATAACTTTACCTCACAAATAGTCTCTGGTTATATGTCTTATATACACATATGTATACACAAAAGATATGTACTTAGGACATCTTGAAGTAGTATTTACAGTCTATGTTTAAAAGTGATTGTTCAGTGAATGACCACGTTAAGCAAATTGTGCTTTTCTACCTCAGTTTAATGAAAATGCTACAAAACTCTGCTTTTTTAAATAATATCAATTAGAGTTCACATTTCAACAGCTAACCCTGCCTATGATAAGCATGCTTTTATGCAGATTATTTTTATTACCTAAAATTATCATGTGCTTGGTTTGAAAACACAAATATCTTTTGTAAACGTGCGCTGATATTTTACCGTTTCTTTCACGATTTTGCAGGATATGTAGATTGGACCCTTAAATATTGCTTGTGAATGAATACAGAAGGAATCTCAGTTGCAGTGCTCCTTGAGTTGCTGCCTCCTCTCCACAATAATTTAGTGCAAGTAATGTTTGGTGTTCAGCAGATCTGTTAAAGTACCTAAATCTGAACAAAACAGTAATAATTTTATTATTGCCCTGCAAGAGATTTAAGGTAATCCTGCTTATATTTTTGTTATTAAGTGCTAAACATAAGGGAGAAATGTCAAAATGATGGTTCTGGAGATTTGCCACATTAAAGGTAGAGATAACAGTTTATACAAATTAAAGTAATTTGGTTTCGAACCAGTTATATTTATACACAAACAGCTTGACAGAAGCACTGTGAATTTAATAAAACATTAACTTTTTAAAATAAGCTACAACTTTTATTCTCAGTTGAAGGAAAATGTGATAAAAGTGCAACTTAGAAACAGGTTAAATAAATGGAGTGGAATCACCGGGTTCAAAGGATTGCCGAGGCTCGTTTCGTTTGTTCACTGTACTTTCTGTTTCTAAATGTTTAGCATTTGTTTTTTATATATATGGTTAAATTCTTGCTTTTTCTACAGTTTTGACCATAGATTAAGCAACAAGAGTATCTTTTTTATCAATCATCAGTTAATAATGGAAGTCTAATAATTGGGGGGAGAAAAGCATAAATTGACATTTCAATTTCTAGATTTTTCGTTTTAAATTAACAATATAGTTACCAGCGTATGCAGGACCAATGAACATCATGTGCAGAGTCTAATGCCCAAACATAGTAAATAGTTTGTTACACAGCAAGAAGTTCTTGGAGAGGTTTATTATGACATTGATGGAAATGGCAGCAGCTAAACCTAAGTGCAATCGACAACGACTTGCAAACCCTTCCATAAAAAGAGCAAAACAATGTATTTGGATACATTCAAATACATGAACATTTTCTAACACTGCTAAGCTCTAATAAAACTTATTCTACAGTTATCTATTGGGACTACCGTGAACTTTTTAACCACCTGTTTGAACTTTTGTCATTTCATTGATCAACTGATTGGTTGTTCTCACCTTTATCTAGAGTCCCAGTTTAAAAAGCTGCCATTATAAGATTGATCGAAATTGTATTCCTTGGCTTTTACCTTCTAGTTTTAAGAACTCTACGATACTGTATGTAGTAATGGCTGACGTAGAGCTAATTTTAGTTTCTTTAGGCCAACTCTCTTGTGAATAAGCAGGGCCAGTATTTATAGTTTTACCGTCTATAAAGAACTACCTATGACCTTGTCCTAACTAAGATGGATATTTCTTTAAAACAGACATTTTATGATGCACCGTCTACATGAAAACCCCATTTTTGGGGAGAAACACTGATCATTGACAAAAAAAACAACCTTTTTGGTGAAGAATACAGGACAACTAACTACATAACAGCCTACTCTGCATATGCCCACCAGTACTATAAGCATCAAACAGTGCTGAACATTAAAATGACTGCTGCTGCCAAAATCCAGGACAACTTGGGTAAATTTGCCTTCTCCCCGTTTTTTTTACCCCATTTTGACCCCACGTGTTGCCGTTACATTTCAACCTACTTCCTTTTCATACCTTTATTTAATCATTGCAGTTATTTTTCCTGGTACTTGAATATTTTGGTCAATTATGGATGTAAATAATCGACACATCCCCAAATCTTATTTTCTCTATATTATATATTGCATTCAATTTCTATTGATTGTTGCTCTATTACCTAGCTGTGCCGGTCGACTCTTAATGGAATATTACAGATTATGATCAAATCAAAATAACTATGAGCGACCTTCTGCTGGTAAATATTAGTTATTGGAGTTGTATTTCGTACAGTAGGGTATGAGTAGATTAATAAGATTTACTTTAAATCATCAGTTATCAAAGCAGGTGCGAAATGAATTGAAGCATGGTTGGTACAAAACATCTTATGGCAGACGACTCTAAGTAAGACGGCAACAAATCAACCCAAACTGCAAAACTACTAGAGGATGAGGGGTCAAAATGACCTTTACCCTCTTCGCTCCACTGAGGAACTTATAAAAATGTCAAAGTAAAAGAAGGGGCTAAAATTTTGGTGGAATGACTAACCATAGTAAGAATATCATCCAATAGATTTTTATGGGTAATTCAGCAGTTTCTGGATCTTGCGTTTTCATCTCATCTGTTTTTTTTAAAACACATCCACAGCAGTGTTGTCGAGGTTAAAATTGAAATGTTCTCTGGACTCTATGCCCAGTTGTACGGGCAGTTAATTAAGCTGAGGTAAAGTGAAGTGCTTTTTTTGTTTAAAATGTAAAATGTTACGATAGAACACAACAACATTTGGCACTTAACAACAAACTCTGCGAATGAGAAATGATCCAAAAACGGCAGATCTTCCTCACCGACTTATTGCACAAGCATTTCATAGCACAAAAAAGTACATATAAAGTCACATTGATCACACTAATCTTGCGGCGACTACACCATAAGAAAGGCAGACAGAAGCACTTTTACACAGCGCTGGACCAAGTCAGTCCACAGAAAAAGCTGCAGTACATATGATAATATATCTGTAGTTTTTTTTTTTTCTTAAATATATTCTTAAATATTAGACTATACAGGAAAAAAGAGAAAAAAAAATGGTTACCGGTACATTCATGACAAACATTTCATCCATCAACGAGGAAAGTACAGGAGGATTTGGTGAGAGGAGTCTTATAGATCGTGGCCGAGTCGCTCGATTTCCTCGATGAGGAAGTCAATGTCCTCGAAGGTAGCAGCAGGGTTGGAGATCACCATGCGGAAGAAGTTCACCTTGTCCCCTTGTGGCTGGTAGCTAACCATGGTTGTGCCATACTCCATCATCCTGGCTTTTATGACTGGAGCCACCTGAAAACAGACAGATTTGAGCAAAAAAATGACTGGGTCCTTCACCAATCTCTTCAATATACATACACTATGTTGCCAGAGGTATTGGGTTATAAACCTCTGGACTCACATGAACCTGACTGACGATCCGTTTTTGATGCAGACTTTAGCGTAATGCTGGGCCACCAACAGTTATACCAGCTTCAACTCTATGGGATGGCTTTCCACGAAGTGTAGGAGTGTGTTTATGGGAGTTTCTGACCTTCTTCAGGGAGAGCCTTTGTAAGGTCATGCAGTAGATGATCAGGTAAAGGAAGATGCCCCTCTCATTCCCTTTGTCAAGCTTTTGTAGGAATTTTTGATTTTCTTTAAGACCTGACTTTCAGAGACTGTTCATCTGCTGTATATACAGTAGTTTTTAGAGCTCAGATTATTCATTTTGTCCTCTACCCAACATTTCAGATTTTTGTTTTTTATGAATACTCCAAACAACATGCAGTGCTGGTCAGTTACAGAGGCTAGATAGATAAAGCATCACAGTGCTCAGATCCAAAGGTGTCTGGCACAATTCCACCTACCTCCAAGGTGCATGGAGAACAAAAAGGGTCTGGTAATTTGAGTGGGTCAGCAAAGCTTGAAGTACTGACAAAGCAACTTTACTAAGAGACAAGCACTTTTTGGCTTGTAGTTTTTATCAGAATTGTGAAGAATGGTTGGAAACTTTTAGACAGTACTGTAGGAGTTTTTGTCACCAAGAATGTGACTAAAGTCATTGGATTGTCAAACACGGGTTCTGTTTCAGTTTAGCAAAAATAACAGTGACTGTAGAATATCATTAATGGCTAGTGCAGGTGTTTTTATTGATTTTATAGTACACTGTAAATAATACTGCTGCTTTACTATACTTCCTGAAAGGTTTGGGTTTATTTTGGCTCTCCTAACTCTACTGTAAAGCAGGAACCACAGAGTTGAAGCCAAAGGTTTAGACCCAAGGTTTGTTTAAATCATCAGATTTCAGTTTGCTAGAATCAGATGAATCTTTTGCAGGTGTGCTGTCACAGTTAGCAAGACCCCATCATAAAGTAATCAACTTGCCGCTGATTTCCTTCAAAATCCTTCCTTTGACAGTTTTCCAGTTCTTCTCATCGGAATAAATCATTAAGGCCGAGCAGAGACAAAGACAAAACTCCTCCATTTCAGGTTTTCTCCTTAAAGCCCTAATCGTTTAAAGCTACGTCATCCCGTCACAAAGTCTGCAGAAAAGAGCAGAGTTGGCAAAAGAGTCCGTCCACTTACTGACGCAGGGTCTTGTTTGATTTCAACAGAACATTAGGTAAGGAAACCCCTGCGTGTGCAGAATTATTGCAAAGATTGCAACAATTTGAGGCTGGAGGATTCAGAAAAGGAGGAGAAGCAGAGTGATCTCTGTATGGTGGAAACATATACCATCTGTCTCCCCTAATTGCCAATTAGTCGTCCCTGCTGCTGCTTTCCTAGCCAACCTCCATTTAAAGATTATCACAGGTTACTATTCCTCATGTGGACTGCAAAGTGTTTTCTAATGTCGGGTCTTACCCGTCCCTAATCATCAGGATGTGTGATTGTGGCTGTGGACACGAGTGACAGGCTTGTTGGGCTTGCAGAAGGTGTGCTGGGCAGATATCGCAGCCTGGCCTCTTATCTCAGCTCACCCACCTTGTGTAAGCGCTTCTTCTTCTCCTCTTTGTCCTCCATGTAGCGGATCCCAGGAGGGAGGTACCAGAAGCAGACGTTGGTGTGCTGAGGCTGAGGGGACACACAGGTAGAAAAACAAAAAAAAGCATAAACTGATTATTATGGAATAATAATAAATCACAGAAAAAGTAAAGAAGAATGGATATATGGATGGACCTTCAGATAATGGGATACAGAATACAAAAAAGTGAGGAAGCTGATCAATTTAGTATCAAAAAAGTTTTTTCTTATTTATCCAGACCTGAAAAATATCTAAACCAACATTTTGTGCTAATCCAGGTTTCTCCAGACTGTGGAGGAACCCTCTTTATCCTTTCAGAACTGGATGGACGTTTCTTGCTGTCAAGCGTGGCACAAACTGTTATTAGGTTTAAAGGGCATGGGGACCATTTGGTTTGGATGACTTTTTTTCCATTAATAGATGAAATCATCATTTTAAAAAAAGTTTTTTGTATTTACCCAGGTTATTTTTTATGATATTAAAATAGTTTGATCATCTAAAACACTGAAATGTGACAAAAACCAACAATAATCTACAAGTACTTTCCTGTTTTTCTTAGCATAACTGTATCTTCACTTATGCAGTATAAAATATTACTACAGCGGCTTTAAAATAACAATCTTTTAAAGTAGCCGCATAAATCAAACTCGATTTTGATGAGTGTGTTCCCAGCATCTGATAGGTAGAACCACTCTTTGTTCCCTGAGAGCTCCTAACTGCTCCACTTTTTGGCCGCTGATTTACTGACAGAGTGCATTCGAGTGGAAAAGCATTCATTACCGACAGCAGAACCAACCATGCAGACCAGCCTCATTTACACAGCTGGGCTGGTCCAGTTTGTTACACTATCAGCCTCAGATTGATCTAATGGCTCACTGGGGGGGCAGCGTCAAACTAACACCTGGGTCATTGCCCAAAGGATCAGGCTTTTCCTGATCACACCCTCATGCTTTTAGTCTCGTTTGAGGCTCAGTGGGCAAACAAAAAGTCTTGCAACATTACAGAGCCTCCATTATGAATGACTCTGGGTGTCCAAAATGCAATTTATGCAGTTTTTCAAAGAGCTTCAACTTAAAAACCTCCGTCACCCACACATATGTTTGTGTCATAGTTTAGCTTTCAGACAGCATGCTATTCATATGGATATCAGCAATTACAGGCTCTTATGCTATTCATTAAACATAATAGCAGCACATTATACCGCAGGCTAGAAGTAACAATGGCACCCATCCAACACAAAGCTAGAGCCCTCTGTGTGCCAATCAAGTCACCCGGAATGACACTGAGGGAAAATCGAGCAACATGGACCAGTGGTTGCTAATTTTCCTTTGGTTGTCAGGCTGCAGCTGAACTTGGACTTACTTTCCCATCGAAGACCATCTCGTATCCTTCTCTGTCTTTAATCTTGTTGTACAGGTACTCGGACAGCTCCAAGCACTTGTCAATCTGAGCTTCGAAGCCTATAGTGCCCTGTTGGGGAGAAGATTTGGATATGTGAGGTTTTCTGCTCAGTGAAGCATTTGGCCAAACCGTCTTTCAAGTGTTTTTACAACCCCATGAATGTTTTTATATATTTTATCAAGGAACCATCACAAACTTCAAAGATGATTATTTTTGGTGTTTTCAGGTGAAAGACAACACAAAGTAGAGCATAATTATGGAGTGGAAAAAACATCATACATAGTTTTACATTTGTTTTACTATTTAAAATCTAAAAAGTGTGCTGTGTACATACATACATGTATGTATGTATGTATGTACGTATGTACATGTATGTATGACATGTTTGTACATGTTTGTATACATGTATTGTTCATTTAAATGACACTTAATGTGTTAATTATTAAATTTTTTTAATGATTTTTTTATTGTCTAACTGTTAGATAAATTGAAGCCAGCAATGGGAAACTACACGTCACTGTAGCTGTTTTGTTTTCACATATTTTGATTAAAGTAGTTTTGACCCTAAAGCTAAATCAAATAAAATGAAAGCTGATTTAGGATATCAAAATTTAAGCCCAAAATCATTTATGGCTGTCATAGATCTTGATTGAAAATTATTTACATTTAACCAAGACGTTTCTTTCTGATAGGTGACAGGCACCTCTCCAAAGATACAACTTGAAAATAATGAATCTGCTTGTATTTACATTTCCATGGATTACCTTTCTCAGTAATCCACTGAAAGACCTTTACTGGCGTTACAGCTATCAAATCCTTTGTATAACTGCCGACATGCCGGCATGATTTATGGTTTCTTTGGTGATGAGCTCCAGGTCTTTGCGGCTGGAAGCCCTCATTGCCCTTATCTTTTGCTCCATCACATCACATTTGATTTTAATTTGTTTTAGGTCACTTGTTTTTTTTTTTTTTCATAGCTTAATAAATGACATTGCTATTCATGTTATATTACAATTATAGTATTATTCTTGCAATTCATGCCTTGTGTCTGTTGTTACCCCTATAAAAACTCTTGCAAGGCACTTTTATTATTATTATTATTGTAGCTCTCCACTTTTGAAAGTCCACCCCCTTCACACCATTACATTAAAACGTTTAAGATACTATTCTAGCTTTTGGTTTTGATATGACAAGGAGGTGGATTAACATTTTAGTAGTATTTCAGAAAAACAGCCATAATAACTACCTGAAAAAAGTTATTATAATCTATTTATTAATGAGTAAAGTGTAATTTTTAAATGTTTGTGTTGCAATAACAGACCCACTACCTTAGCTCTCCACATAAGCCACAGCTTAAAGATGTCCACGTGGCGTCCACACTGCAGCGCTTTGTCTCCGGTGTCGTAGGAAAGGTCGTAGTGTTTGTCCTGCTGGAAGAGGTAGCAGGCATGCATCTGGTTGCAGCTCTGCATTAAACCCTGCAAAGTCAAATCCAACAGGTTTCAGCAACACCCTGAGTAACAGGAGCAGCGCAGAGTCAAAGTAATCTGGAAAGGATACCTCCTCTCTGACGAGCAGGGCAGAACACTGCAGAGGGACGGACATCATTTTGTGAGGGTTCCAGGTCACAGAGTTGGCCCTGCAGTCAATAAAATGCACAGTTAGTCATCGTAAACTCTCAGAGAATTTCACATGTTGGTAGCCGGAAAAAAAAGAGACAGTCACCTCTCAACACCGTCCAATTTCCACCTGTGTCTCCTGGACATGAGCAGACTGCCTCCCCAAGCTCCCTGTTACAAAGCACACAGACAGATCCCACTCATGGATCATTTGGCAATAAAAACAAGCAGCAAAATGTTAATAAAATCAGTCCTGTAGCGACACTTTCTTCCTTTCGTCCCATATACAGAGCAGTCACTCATCATCGACATGAATGTTGCTAATTTGTCAGTCAAAGATTTGTTTCCCCCATCTTTTTCCTAATTTGAATTTTTATACAATGAGCAATTTCAATGATACTGAAAAAGAAGATTTGGGTGCTACACAGATTCATAATGATACATACAGACCCAGAAACATATAATTCTCAATGATCTCTAGATAAATACCCCTTAACAAGTGAGACCTCGACCACATGCTTTCTGTCACCGTCAACAGGCTTCTGGCAAAATTCAGACTGGATATCTGATCCTTCTTACCTGGAATAGGTAGAGTTCATTTAAACCAACCCAGCTTTTGACCCATTTTCTTAAGATTTTGGTAATCTGCTTGCTTCATTCATTTGAAAACCGGTTTTGATGTGCATTTGGGGTCTTTGCCTGTTGGCACACTTGATTATGTCTTAAAGCTGTTGATTTGAGATGAAGTTGGTGAGTTTAGAGGTACTTCATCTGGTTAAATATTTAATCTACTTTGTGCAATTCACCAGTTTCCCTTGGAAGCAAAACGGCCACACAGCGTGATATAGCCACACCATGCCACCACCATGCTAATGACTGGTACAGCATTCTTAGTTATAAATGCCACACCTTGACTCCTCCAAACCTACTTTGTATTATTGTGAGCAAATACAGGGGTTGGACAATGAAACTGAAACACCTGGTTTTAGACCACAATAATTTATTAGTATGTTGTAGGGCCTCCTTTTGCGGCCAATACAGCATCAATTCATCTTGAGAATTACATATACAAGTCCTGCACAGAGGTCAGAGGGATTTTAAGCCATTCTTCTTGCAGGATAGGTGCCAGGTCACTAGGTGATACTGGTGGAGGAAAAAGGTTCCTGACTCGCTCCTCCAAAACACCCCAAAGTGGCTCAAT
>JAHUTJ010067160.1:0-17945 GCA_036250325.1 Characodon lateralis
AATAAATCCCCAACAGTGTCACCAGCAAAGCACCCCCACACCATCACACCTCCTCCTCCATGCTTCACGGTGGGAACCAGGCATGTAGAGTCCATCCGTTCACCTCTTCTGCGGCGCACAAAGACACAGTGGTTGGAACCAAAGATCTCAAACTTACACTCATCAGACCAAAGCACAGATTTCCACTGGTCTAATGTCCATTCCTTGTGTTCTTTAGCCCAAACAAGTCTCTTCTGCTTGTTGCCAGTCCTCAGCAGTGGTTTCCAAGCAGCTATTTTACCATGAAGGCCAGATTCACAAAGTCTCCTCTTAACAATTGTTCTAGCCCTTCTAGCAGGGATACTTTGTACACAATTTTTCACCCTAACAGCTATTCTCTGCAGCAACACCAATATCAGAAACAAATCTGTATTCTTTCGCAAATGGTTTGAAAGAGGCATCAACCACGTCCGTTATCTCTTTGATAGAACTGGTAATATCCTATCTTTTGAGCACTTTATATCTACACATAGTTTGCCTGTTCCCTCCAGATAATTTAACAAGATAACTCATGCACTTCCCAAAGATTTAAGTCAAACTGTGAAAAATCCTTGAGTTATAGTAAGTTTACAAAAACTCTACCTACGCTCACGCTGGAGGGAATTAAACCGACAGATAAAAACGTAACAACAAACACGTACGCCACTGCTTTCAAAAACTGAAGCGTGTTGTATATAGAGTGAAATCTTATTGGGGATCTGAAATTGAAGACATAAACTGGAGAAGAGTCTGGCTTTTACCCCAGAAATACTGTATCTCTTACAAAGCAAAGCCTTTTCAAAATCCAACATAGCATGTATCTCACAAAATTTACAGACAAACAACAACTGAGAAACACCTTCACATTTATTTTTTTTAGTTGTAAAATATCCAGAAAATTTTGGAGTAATCTTAAGTCTCACTTTTTCTACCCTGCTAAAATTGTATTTGCTATATTTGCTATATATATATATATATATATATATATATATGCATGTAGCTTGCCTAATTTCCTCTCTTTTTTATATTATATTACGCAGTATCATTATTCAGCGTTTTATCTACTTATTGTGCTGTTCTATTACAATGTTTATCCTGCTTTTTTTCTATATAATAATAAAGATAAAATCATCATTAACTATAAAATATTTATCTTGCACATCTAAAATATATATACATATTATTTTGAATTATTTGTATTTCATTATTCCATTTTTATTCATAAACTTTTTTGCCTTTTAATGTAATGTATTGAGCGCCCTCTGTTGGCCAGTCACCACTGGTTGGATTATATTTGGCAGGTTTAAAATCTATGGCATGTGCTATTTTTAGATTTTCCCTCCAACAGAATGAATGTGATTAAAAGACTTATGTCTAACGGACCATTCTTCTGTTCCTTAGTAATTCAGATAGGAATTTAATCACAGCAAATTAAATAACTTCAAAGGTAAAGGTATTTAATCGCCTCGGTGGATGTCCATAGCTAGCATAGAGAAGCAGAAGCAGAAGAAAGGCTCCATGCCAGGAAGCAGAAACAAAAGTTTTCATTCACACTACAATAAATGACATATAATGCCTTACTCGGTGCTGTTGGAGACCAAAATATGTTATCCTCTTTGGCTTACACCCTTACAATATTTAGGAAGTGCTTGTACTAATAGTTGTCTCGTTGACAGATTCACCCACCTAAGCTATCGACTTCTGCTGCTCCTCTGGAGTAATCTTTGACATTTTGACTGTTCTTCTGGCTAATTTCCATCATCTGTCAGATTAGGTGAATGGTGAGGTCTCTGTAGGTTTGCAGTTGTACCATACTTTTTATAATTTGCATTACTTACAAAGTAAGTAATCCGCCATCTTACTTTGTGAGATGTTCCATACTTCAAATGGTGTTTTAACTATGTTTTAAAGTTCTCCACAACCTTCTTCCTGACCTGGAGTGTTTATGATAATAAACCTTTGTGCATTTCTCAGAGCAAGCATGAAGGTCACTAGTTCTGAGTCTGAAACAGTCTGAAACGTGGTGATAGACAAACCTCCACAAGCTCTAAATATGATGAAAAAAGATGGCTTGAAAATGGGGCTTGTCCTCGGGCTAAATTAGATCTGCAGTCAGAGATGGACTGTCTGTGCAACAGCTGCCCAGCTCTGCCTTCAAAAGGGCAATTTGTAGAAGTGCAGGACTTATTAAGCATGCAGGGTGTATGCTGGAAATCAAAATGTCGAGAAGCACGTGTCGAGAAGCAGTCACATAGTAGGTTAGTCCTTGTGCATTTTTTATGTTTTTTGCAAAAAAAAATAACAAAAGTGTCTAAGTGTTGATGTGACTGGATTCATTTACAGACTCTTACAGGCTGGTGTGCACCCAGACATGAGATATCCGTTGCACTTCAAAAGCAAAATAACAGCTCAGTATGACGTGGCAGTTATCATTAGTTGGTGCAGCATCCAAACACAGTTCAGGTTTTGTTTCATATGTATACTGACTTATCTCCTGAACATGGACTATATGCTGTGTACTGTAGATGGATAAAAGCCAGAGCCTTGGCATTTCATAATAAAGGATTAGAACTAATAGGCTTTCTTTTTACCTATGCAGTTTCATGCAAAAGCATTCCTTAAACTATGTCACATTTTTTCATACTACAACTAAAAATACAAAAGTATTTTATTGGAATTACTTATGAGAGACCAGCGAAGCAAAAAAGTGTAGCATACCTTTTATTCCCTCTCCCTCAGCCATTTCCACAACCACAGTAGCTGCAATTACAGCAGCAAGGCCTTTAGGGAATGTATCTACCAGACTGAATGTTATGATGTGGGGTTGTTTGGTTTTGGGTTTCGGGTTTTTTCCTTATGTTTTTCACTGCTCAAGTTTTGAATCATGCTTCTGTTTATTATTTTCCTGTTCATGCTTTTGTTTCATGTTTTTCTAGTTATAGTTCTATTAGTTTGTTTCGTTCTGTTCAAGCCATGTTTTGCTCCTGTCACGTTGTGTTCTCTGTTAATTATCTTTATCCGGTTCACCTGCTCCAAACTAATCTGTCTCCTAGCTCCACCTGGTTTACACTCCATAAATACACACNTCTGTCATTCAGCGACGAAACATTTCTCATATCATGTCTTGTTCTCATATCATGTCTTGTTTTTTGATCATGCCATGCCTGTCTCGCCTGCCCGTTTGTTGTTTTGTTCCTGCCTCCTACTGTGAGTGAGTTTTTTTGTTATTAAACCTTTTTACTTACCGACATGCTGCCTTCTAGTCTGCATTCTGGGATCCTATATCTCGCAAGCTGTAACACTGAAATCTTTGCCAATTTTTCTTTGCAAAACATGAGCATACATTTTCAAGTCCGTTTACAGATTTACAATTGGATTGAGATGTGAACTTTGACTGGGTCATTCTAACACATGAATAAGCTTCGATCTAAACCATTCTATTGTACCTCGGATAAATAAATGCAGATCAGCAGTTGAAAGTGCAGCTTAGCTCTCCACAGAGCATGTTTAAACACTGACTTAGCAGATGTTCAGGTTTGGTTAATTAATTTCTTTTGATGAAGACTAATAAAACCATTTGCAGGACGTTTACAAAAATTGGCAAAACATAAGACGCTCAAATATTTTCCTAAATTGCAGAGAGCTGGAATTAGTGTCCTACAGCTAAATTTCACTTCAAGAACAGCTTGTATGCAGCTATGTCCTTTCTGTGTTTAATGATTTTGTCCCACATAGAATGTTGTATTAGCACTCAACCAGTTACATGTGCAACTACACACTAAGGATTTTGGTAGGAAACCTCGATCATATCATTATTGAATTTTCATTTTAAAGGGGCTATATGGTGTTTTTTAATTTTAGGTTGTTGAGCCTGTACTATCTGGCAGGAGGACAAAAGAAATTAACTTTAGCTGTAATTGGGTGCATTTACATTAGTGTTATCCAAAAGGTTCATCATTGCACAATGTTCCTCTTCTGCAAGTGAAATTAAAATAAATCAATAAATAAACTTATTACAACATGATTTATGAGTTGATGTTGAGTGTTAATCTTGACCTGTGCTATGGTTCTTCACCAAAGTTCATAAAATAAAAGTTTTGATGTAGCATCAAGCTGGTTTTCATTCTGTAGAAAACCAACCCAGTTTCTGAATGGCTTTTATGCTGCCACACCAGTTAAGAACCAATTCTAGCACAAGCTTTGTTATACTTCAGGAACCTCATTTGGGATCAGAACCCTATTGCAGAAACACTTATTTGTTGGTAAGTTAGCCAAAACAGTTTGTTGCTTTCACTTAAATACATCTACAGTACCATCTATGACAGTAGACCATTTCTCTCTTAACATTGTGATGCTCAGACCATCTACTTCTTTTGAAAGCCTTTTTTTTAAGAACTGCAACCAGTTCAAGAGATCAGACTACCTAACACAGATTATGTGCATGAAGCTTTAATGTTGCCAAGAACTATTTTTTTGTACTATCAGTTGAAATGTGGGGGAAACGTGAAGGGCAAAGTAGCAGTTTGCCTGACAACTGAACACACATCACGGAGCAGCGAGTACTGGTACAAATAGAATGCATGCACACAGTTCAGGACAAAGGTGACCCAAATAGTGGCAGTGATATTTTGAGAGTGTGTGAGTCATATGATCCGAAAGCCAAGCGTGAGAGTAAAACAACTTCTTCTGCGCTCAGTAGGCAGTGCACAACTACGGATGGACTGTGGGAGGAAAGTGTAGAAGGAGCATACTAGGCTGTGCGTGGAAATCTGCTATTCTGACTCTTGGAGAAAGTCTGTAAATGTTTGCAATGTCTGCCTGAGCTTCTCACAGGACAGCAGTGTTTCTGCAACAGACAGGCAGGTTACTATGAGGAAAAGAAACTGACTTATGTGTTGCTTGATGTTAAACCAGTTACAGTTCAGAATCTTTGAAAATTTTGTTTGTCCTTTATAACTTTATACATAAGTCAAGTTCTCTTCTTTTTGCAGCACTGGTGGTAAGAGGTTTTAGTCTATCGCTAAAATTAATACATTAACCCTTTATGTAACATTGGTTTAATTATTTTAATTGCTTAAGGTTAGGAGGCCACTGAACATACTGCCAATTTAGTCTCTGATTTTTCTTTATAAACTGCAAGATCTTTAAATATTTAGCTTGCAAACAACAGTAGAGAAAACCTTAAAAGTATTACTCCTTATTACCAGCTTGTTTGTCATTAATAAAGCCTTTATTACCAGAAACACATTTTTTTTTCACTTTTATTGTGTTTTCTTTGCTTATTTTCCACTAGTTCTAGTAACTTTTGTGTTTTGACATCTACATTCATATTTTAGTTTGGACAAAGATGACAAGAGAATGTGCAGGTTCATAGCTACAGAACACACTGCTCCTCAATTGAATATTCTAGAATAAAATCATGTATTATTCTTTCAGTGTTCAGTATATTATTCATCATTTTAAATGAAGTCAAAGTAACCTCAAACATAGGCGAATGATTGATATTAATGTTTTTCTTCCTGTTTGCCATTTCTCTTTTAGTTTATTGCCTTTGCATCTTTGTTCTTCATCCTGGTCTCCATCACCACCTTCTGCTTGGAGACCCATGAGGCTTTCAACAAAATCATCAACAAGACTGACGTACGGAACAGCAGCGAGCCTGACCCAGTTCCACAGTACGAGATTGAAACTGATCCTGCACTCACGTATGTGGAGGGTGTTTGCGTGTTCTGGTTCACGATCGAGTTTCTCGTGCGTGTGACCTTCTGCCCAGTCAAGCTGGAATTTATTAAGAGTGTTCTCAACATCATTGACTTTGTGGCTATTCTGCCCTTTTACCTGGAGGTAGGGCTGAGTGGCCTTTCTTCAAAGGCCGCCAAGGATGTGTTGGGTTTTCTCAGGGTGGTGCGTTTTGTTCGGATTCTACGTATCTTCAAGTTAACACGTCATTTTGTAGGCCTTAGGGTGCTGGGCCATACATTGCGGGCCAGCACCAATGAATTTCTGCTGCTAATCATCTTCCTGGCATTGGGAGTTTTGATTTTTGCCACCATGATATATTATGCTGAAAGAATTGGTGCCAAGCCCAATGACCCCACGGCCACCGACCATACCAAGTTCAAGAATATCCCCATTGGCTTCTGGTGGGCCGTGGTGACCATGACTACTTTGGGCTATGGAGATATGTATCCAGAGACCTGGTCAGGCATGGTGGTGGGAGCGTTATGTGCTTTAGCTGGTGTACTGACAATAGCCATGCCTGTCCCCGTTATTGTCAATAACTTTGGCATGTACTACTCTTTGGCCATGGCTAAGCAGAAGCTGCCCAAGAAAAGGAAGAAACACATCCCTCAGGTAGTACAGGGAAGTTCTCCAACATACTGTAAAGGTGAACTCAACATGACCTGCAACAGTACTCAAGGTGACTTGTGCCATGTCAAAGGGGGTAGAGTACTAGAACGCAACCGTTCAGGTAAGACTGTAATGGAAGGAAAAACTGATTAAAATCACTGCATTTGCATAGCCGTTCTAGTTTTCCTAACCACTCAAACTGGTTTACACTACTAGACACATCAACGTCTACAAACACTAACTTGCAGGTCAGAGGCACTATATGTCTTGCCCAAGGGCACTTGTTGGGGGAAGCTAGTATTAAAATTAAAAACTTAAATTTGAGAACCAGTTATTTTCCTGATCAGCCAAATGTATGCCTGAACCAATTTCAGTTAGAATGCTGTAAATATTCAGCAGGGTCTTCATTTTTCTTACACTGAATTGAACTTTTCCACATCGTGTCCCGATTCAACTCAAAGGTTCAATATGTTTTATGGGGATTTTATATGACAAATCATACAAAGTAGCACTGAACTTGGAAGTGGAGAGGAAATGATGAATGGTTTTCAATTGTGTTTACAAATATAAATCTGTAAATTGTGGTATGCATTTGTATTGAGCCCCTCTGAGTCAATACTTTGCAGAACCAAATTAGCAATTACAACTTGAAATCTTTTGGGGTATGGCTCTACCAGCTTTGCTCATCTAGAGACTGAGTAATTGCTCCTTCTTCTTTGCAAATTAACTCAAGCTCAGGCAGACTGGATGGAGAGCATCTATCAAGAGCAATTTTTAAATCTTACAACAGATTCACAATTGGATTTAAGTAGGTCTGGGCTTTGGGAAGCTGAACCTCCACCAAAATCTCAAGTCTTTTCCAGCTTCTAACAGGTTTTCCATCCTGCTTACCAGCAAGCATGATGCTGCCATCATCACTTAATACACCCCGTATTAAGTGATGATGGCAGCATCATGCTTGCACTGTTGGGGTTTTGTGCAGTGTTAGTTTTCTGTCACACATTGTGTTTTGAATGTATGACAAACATATCATTTAGGGTCTCTGGGCTGTGACCAGAGCACCTACTACATATTTGCTTTGTCTTCTGTATGATATGAGTCAAACACCATGGCTCTCTTTCAACCTCAGTTTCAGTTTTTACAGAGTTAATATAGGCTGCTTTTCTGATTAATGCTGTTCTGTCTTGGTGGGATTGCAATTGTGCCATACTTTTTTTCATTTATGGATGATGGATTGAACAGACCTCTGTGAGATGTTTATACTTTTGAATATTTTTGTTTTGTAACCTAGCCCTGCTTTGTAATCTAATTTCAAACTTTTAAACAACCTTCTCCATGTCCTGTTTTCTTTGGTGTTCGTGATGCTGCTTGTCCACTTATGTTCACTGATAAACCTCTGAGTCCTTCACAGAATAGTTGTACTAGATTAAGGTACACACAGATAGACTCAGTTTTCTAAGTAAGTGTCTTAAGAATGCAATTGGCTGCACTGGATTTTATTTTGGAATATCAGAGTAAAATGGGCTAATTACAAATCCACATCACATTTTCCATATTTTTATTTGTAAGTAATTTTAAAAACAATGTACACTTTGTCTTTTACTTCATAATTAAGCACCGCTTTGTGTTGGTCAATGACATAAAATCCCAATAAAGTACTTTAAAATCTGTAGCTATAAAGGGACAAATGTGGAAAAGTTTACAGGGTATAAATATTTTTGGAGCAAACTGTGTAAAGACCTTTGCCTTGTGATCCAAACGAGCAATCAAATTATCTTCACAGCCATTTTTCTCTTGCAGCCTTCAACAGTAGTTGCCACAGTGACAAAATAGGTAATGCAAAAGATGATGAAAAAAGTGTGAAATGACTCAGGCTGATCAGAATTCAGGGGAATCATATTCAAGACTTTCACCCAGTGGAGATTGTTCATTTGTTGTTGTAGGTTGCCGTTTTTCCCTCCAGGTACATGTCGGTAATTTACTCTGACACATCTGATGTTGATGGAAATTAATGCTGACCTTTGTGTACTAGCTTTATTTAAATTCCAGTGAGGACATTCCCAAGGGTAAGTGTGCACTGTGGGCATTTTGTAGTCTGTTTATTAGACCTTAGAACCTTGTGTTTGATAAGACTAGAATAATTTATCTTTAGACTGAATGCACAAGTAGACTCAATGGGGTTCAGCTGTTAGTCATTTACTTTTAGGACATTTAGGATACAAAAACCTCCTAGTTATTTTCTGAACAAGGATTATTTAGGTAGACGCGTAATTTATGTTTCAGTTCAAAGTTATTTAAATTGGATTTAAAATAGTCGGTTTTGATTAATAAGCTGGCATGAAATTTAGGGAGCCCACCACCTGCAGTGGGAACCATGAGGGACAGTTGCAAAGAGGATCGGGCGGTGGTCAAAAGCAGAGAGATATTCAACTCCCACCTCCGGGGAGGCAAGGGATATAGAGTGCGAGTCGACCATGTTCTCTACCTCTATTGTTGATGTGGCAGTCTGTAGCTGTGGCTGTAAGACCTGTGGTGACTGTCGTGGTGGAGGCCAAGCATGCCATGACCCAGGCTGTTGTAAAAACTTTAGTCTTGGAAGAGTTCGGTAAGGCTATGGAGAAGGACCATCAGTCAGCCTCGAAGCGATTCTGGCAAACCTTGTAGAGACTAAGGACTCAGAGTTGGACTTGTTCATCACCCAGGCTGAAGTGACTGAGGTGGTTAAAAAGCTCCACGGAGGCAAGGATTCAGGTGTGAATGATGTCCGCCCTGAGTATCTCAGATCTCTGGATGCTGTAGGGCCTTCCTCTTCAACATTGCGTGGCTGTTAGGTGTCCGGGGGGTGTGTTCCACCTACAGGGGTATGATACTTCCCAGCCTCCTGAGGAAGGCCTATGCCAGGGTGTTAGACAGGAGAGTCCTGCCAATAGTCGGAACCTTGGCTTCAGGAGGAAGAGTGTGGTTATCATCCTGGTCATCAAACACTGGACCAGATCTACACCCTCTACAGGGTGCTCGTCTAGAGACTACGGAGTCCGGGGCCCTTCATTTGGGGCCATCCGGTCTCTGTACAAGCGGAGCAGGGGCTTGGTTCACATTGCCAGCTTTAAGTCGGACCTGTTCCCGGGGCATGTTGGACTCCAGCAGGGCTGCCCTATGTCACAGGTCCTGTTCATTACTTTCAAGGACAAGATTTCTAGGCGCAGCCAGTGTGGAGAGGTTTGTTTTTGGGGACCAGTAGATTTCGCCTCTCCTTTTTGCAGACGACTTGGTTCAGCTGGTTCCATCTAGCTAAGACCTACACCATGCACTGGGACAGTTCACACCTGAGTGCAAAGGATGATCAGCTCCTCCAAGACCAGGGCCATGGTTCTCGAATGTAACATGCTGGGAGATCCTACCTCAAGTGGAGGAGTTCAAGTTGTCCACAGTAATGCAGACACTGCGCCGGCCCATTGTGGTGAAGAGATTTACCAGTCTGTCTACATTCCTACCCTCACCTGTGGGCAGGAACTTTGGGTCATGACTGAAAGAATGAGATCCCAGATATAAGTGCCTAAAAATAAGCTTCCTCTGAAGGGTGGCTGCGCACTCCCTTAGAGATAAGATGAGGAGCTCGGTCATTCGGAAGGAGCTTAGAGTAGAGCCGCTGCTCCTCCGCATTGTGAGGATGGAGGAGGTGTCTGGGGAGAGGGCATCTCTGCGGAGACTGCTGCCCCTGTGACACCAGTCCCAAATAAGTGAAAGACGACAAGTACAAGCATTTCATCTTGAACTATTTTGAACTTTTACCAAATAGTTTTAAAAATACTGAAAAATACTTCAAAAACAGGCAAACGTTTGTTGGAGTGGCCTAAACAAGGAAAGAAGGGGGAAACACTGCTATGTACAGATCTTTCACTTATTAAAAGGTACTTTAACCACAGGAATTGTATTAGAGAAAATATGTTGGTTCAGAAATAATAACATCTAAATATTGTGCTGTACTTTCAGACCAGGAACAGGCCCATGCCCTAGAGTGGCACGAGGCGTGTGCAAACATTATACAACATGTTTTTTGTTCAATAAGAGGGCGATATACTAAACTATATAAACTATTGTGTGCCAGGAGCAAAATAAACAGTAGGGTGGGCAAACTGTTGTGTAAATATAGACAGTTTGTTCATAATCTTTCCTGAAACAATAATAAAAAAATGTCAGGATTTATGAGGCATCAAAAAATCAATGATTAGATCTATCTTATCTATTGTTTACATTTTGTAATCAGCCAGAAGAGAAGCATGGGGTAGTCCAATTATTATTTAGTTATTTGAAGGCAGTGAAGATTACTGATTATTTATGAAATTCACTGACTTACAGAAACTATTGCAAACACATAAAGAAGACACATAGAATTTTTAATAATAAACTCAGACATTACCATAAGCATGAGCTTGTGTGAAGGTCACACCTAAATTTTAGTGTGGAAAAAATAATTTACAATAGAATATGCCACTAAAGTTAGACTCAGCTGGATTTTAGGACAGAATTATAGCACGTTTCTATTGTATGTTGAGTTAAACATCATATTTTTTTTTGTCATGACACTCAAGAAAATATAAAATCCTAAACTGTACAAAATCTGAACTCTGACCTTGATCCTGCTTCCTGGTGATGTATTTGCTGCACTCTTTTAGTGTTGGAAGGGGAGATTGCATATTTATGGTTTGTTCTCCCACAGTTCTGTCAGCAGACTGCAGCGCTGGCAGCGACCTGAGCTTGTCTACAGAGGAGATGGTCCCCATGCGAAGGTCCAGTACCCGGGAACATGATCGCCGAAGTGGGGGGACATGTTTCCTCCTTGCTGCTAGTGACTATACGTGTCCCGCTGATGGAGGGATGAGAAAAACAGGTAACTGCATGTGTAAGTGTATTCTTATATAATTCAAATTAAACTTGAATAAAATTTTAAACATAACATTGTATACTTGTGTTTGAATGCATCATTTTAAAATCTATTTCCGTTGGATAATCTGTTTGTAATGCCTTATAACTCCATATTTAATTTCTTTTTTATGTCCAGTATTTTCTTTTCTTTTTTTTTTTTTACTAAATTCAACGAGTTAAGTACCAAGTGGAGCACCTATAAGGAATAGTCCAATTTGGACATAATTTGGTTAGCTGACACATGAGATACCGATATCAGCACTTGCACTTTAGAGTGGGCAATATGGCAAAAATGTCATATCACAGTATTTTTTTCAGTAACACTTTTATCACAATTGCCCTTATGGATAAATACAACCTTACATTCATAGAGCATTTATGCAAAAGTACATTTTCGAACAGATTTCCATACTTTCAATTCAGTTTTATTTATTATTTATGTAGAGCCAGTTAACAGCAAATTTCATCTCAGGGCACTTAAGACTAATGGAGCCTATCCATATGCTTAAATATATAATCAAATTAGCTCAGTCATATAGACAGATTGACATTCAAGTAGATACATATTGATTTTATCCTTATTGTATTACAACAGTCAAATTCAGTTTATTATGTCAATTGATAAACAGTAATTTATCTATCATAAGGAAGCACAGACAACTACATTGAGCAATTGTCTTTGCACCAATCCCTCTTCCAGAACGGACATGTGGCTGGTTAATTGCATCAAGTCATTAACTTTGCTGCCATCCATTATACTGAATAAACATGTGAGGACAATAATAAGAAGGGTTTGAATCATTTTTTACAATTTTTCTGGCTCGCAGGCTCTTAAGACATTAAGTACACCAAATCTAAGAATGTTTAAATAGAAAAGCTGAACAGAAACACATAAAAAACAAAAATACACCCAAATAAGAGCATTCCTTCTGGCTGCTTGACTTGGCTCATCAACTTTTTTTTTTTTGTCATTGAGTGAATTTTAGCAGCAATGTTAAAAATAAAATATAGAAAAGAAGATAGATGGGACGTTAAAAAGACAGACCTTAGTCAGAATTTTCATCAGCTGATCCATGTCCTTAGCGACAGGTAAACCAACATCCCTGGAGGGGGGCAGGCTCTTTGTTCAACACTAGTCAGCTCAGGTAATATATAACTTGTGTGTCTACTGTAAGCAGTGTAAAATATCACAATATTTTTGGCAATTCTGAGGATCTAATGCTGCAGCCGACTCAGAACTGTTGCTTTATGCACATGCACAATTTATTCATGTTTTCTTGTTGCTTGGAAACATTTGAATAAATTTTGACCAATTCTTTGGGCTGTTGCCACATTCATTGCCCGTTTACAAGTATCATCTGTCTCCTAGGCAAGGATGCAGTCAGTCTGCTGATAGACTTGTTTGCTTCATTTTCACATATGTGTGTTATATTGTATCAGCCAATGAAGATCTCTATCTTATAGGCTATTTAGAAAAAAAATATGATAAAATTTAAATTTTAATAATAATAACATCAACAGAATATAAGAAAAAAGCTTAAGACCAAACCTAACCAGAATGTAGCATTAATATAGAGCCCTTTTTTTTTTTTAGAAGAAATGTACCCTATAGTTACAGCGGATATCAAAAGTCTAGACGCCCTTATATAATACCAGGTTTTTTATGATGTAAAAAAATCTAAATATATAATTGCTTAACTTTTTCCTACCTTTACTATGACATATATCCATTATTAATGATTGAAAACAAATGTGGACAAATGTATACAAAATAAATAAAAAGCTGCAATGTTCTGGGTGCATAAGTGTGCACCCAGAACACTTCTTTGTTGCAGAACATTGCAACAAATAATTAAATGAATACTTTACGGAAGCATCTTCTGATTATTTGGTGTAGATTCTCAATCTTCCAGGACATGGCACTCCTGAGTGCCTAAATAGAATGCAACAACACTTCTCTTGTTTCTCAAAGATGTTACATTACATTGTATAATTACATTACACAAAACACTTCCTTTAATTTTAAGCCTGGGTTAAAGTAGCACGCTTATAAATTTTAGTTAGAACAATCATACTAACAGGGTAGTTGAGGTCACTACTAAATCAAATGCACCTGGCCCTACCATGCATTTCCTCTCCAATTTATTATTGTTTTGTTTTCACTTGAAGATCCCAACCTGGCACCTAACAATGCCAACATGTGAGACCTTTTTTATTCAGTTCCAGCCTTCAGTCTTTGTGGGTACACACCTACAATCAGTTATAGATTCTAATTAACCAGAATTAAAGTTCAGCTGTCTTAGTAACATTTTATTGAAATCTACCTCTTTACATCCTTTAGCTAAACCACAGTTTGCAAAGAGGTTACAAAGGATTTAACATTGTCAAGGTCCTGGCTGAAGCTGCCATTATCCACAGTAAAACGAGTCCTGTGGTGGCATGAGCTGAAAGGCCACTTAGAAAGGAAGAATCCATTACCACTAAAACTATGGGAAGAAACTTCACCAAGTCAATCACCAAGTCAAATGAACGTCTATAAGAAGTGTCATGTAAACAAATGGTCAAACAGTGACACTTATGCTACCTGTAGCTATTAGCTAAACATGCCAGATTAGCATAGTGTGCCGCCGGTGTTACGTCGGTCTATGTTTCTCTTGCCCTTACCTCAGTGTAACCTCTGTTGCCTAGCAACCGTGTTAGCATGAAGCGCAGAGCTGTGAAGCCGAACAAATGGAGCCTGAAGGTTAATAACGCTGTTTCTACTGTAAATGACTACATGGTTTTTATTTACTCTTTTACATATTGCTGATGGCTTATAATGCTGTTTTGTTTTAAAATATTATTGTTTTATGATCTTGTTCATTATTCAGCCATTTAACATTTTGAAAATATTGTTTGTGTTCATAGATATAAACATCCAACACTAGATAAAATACATTGATGACAAGTACCATTTGTTAAATTTATTTGAAAAGCTTTCAACAACTTAAACAGTAACATATTAACTTTAGGAAAAAAGTTTAAATTAGTTTATTTGGACAGTATAATAATAATAATAATAATTTTTATTATTATAATAAATAAACCAAACATTAATATTAGATTTCATCTGACTGAATTATATCTGTTTAACTTCCACCCATTGGGGAAACCCAGCGGGATTTTGAAAACAATGTGCCGAGAGTCAGCTGTTCTCTCGGGGTTTAGCGCACCTCAACTACCCAGTCAGCTGATAGCTCTCCTCTGGCCTTTGCTACTTCCGTTTGAACAATCTACTTCGACCCACAATGAATCATGGGATAGGGTGGGACACAGAGGATACACTGGACCCATCCTTCAAATCTGGGGAAAAGAAGAACGCATTTGAAGGAACCTTGGAGATTGGACAGCATTCGTCGCCTCATCCAGGACGTTATCGGCCTAAACAGCAATAGTGATGACATCCGTGAATCAGTAAATCTGTGTTTGATTAATCTGTGGCTTCAAGGACCCAGATGTGTGACAAAAAACTGAACTTTGGAACTGAAAATGAATTTTAGACATGAAAGTGAAAGTAATCAAACTGAAATTTCAATACAAAGCAAAGCAATTTTCAAAGCAAACAAATTCAGTTTCAAACCATTATATTCAGTTTCAGATTAGTGAAATAAATTTCCAAACCAATGCATTTAATTTCAAATCAGACAAATACAGATTCAGTCTGAGCAATTCAAATTCAGTTTCTGATGGCACAAGTTTCTTTCCAAGTAGCATAAAAAGTCAGATTACAGTTTGCAAATCCACTCAGGGACAAGCACCTTAAATTTTGGAGACATGTCCTGTGGTCTGATGAAACAGAAATGGATGTGTTTGACCATAATGACTAATATTATATTTGGTAGAAAAGAGTTACAAGTTGCATACCTCTGAACAACTGCGAGGTACTAGGGTGGCAGCATCATATTGTGTAGGTAATTTGCTGCAGGACGGACTAGTGCACTTGACAAGATAGATGGCATGGTGTAGAAAGAACATTGTTTCAAACAAACCATTGACCTTAATCATTAAACCTAAGAAGCTCAACAAAGTAAATTTTTTGGCGTGGCCATCAAAAAGCCCCAATCTCAATCCCACAGAGAATTTATGTGCAGAGCTAAAAAGGTGTGTGAGAACAACGTGGCCTTCACACCTGACTTAGTTCCACCAGTTATTTTATTATTGAGCAATAATCTAGTCTAGCAAACTATTGGGAGAAGCTTGTAGAATGATACACAAAACATTTCTTACAAGTCATACAGTTTAAAAGCAGTTTTACCAAATACGAAGAAAGTGTTAACCTCTGAATCTGAAGAAGGAAAACAAAATCTCTCTATAATAATTCAGGAATTCTAACTGACCTGAAACAGGAAAGGTTCGAGTTAATGTCAGACAGTAAGAAAAAAATATGGATGTAAAGATCTGGTTTATATTTGCTGTTTATATTGATCTATGAAGGAGGTTAACCTGATGCGCAGAATACTTTGAGAAAAAAATATATAAATACATATATATAAGCATCTGTGCAGCTTTGCCGGAATCCTGTCACCTTGACCACTGGCTGTGCTCACTGTTGCTACCACACTGACACTCATGCATTAAATATCCGTTCCAGTTGGTCCATGCTGTCCTTTGTTCCGTTCACTCGGCTAGTTCTAAAACAGCCGCAGTTTAACATACAGCCTGGGTACGATAATGAGGCAACGTTTCCATCAGTTGCTCCTCCTGAGGACCAGCTCCAGCTGATTGGTTCACTGCATTAATGATCCAGCTGCTTTCGCTTGCTTGCTTACTTTGCATTGAATGCAGATTTGCCAGCACGCATCACAGGCAGCTTTCAAGTTTAAGCTGTACAGACAACGGGATTTTATTGGAAATCATCATCATCAATATGTCACCTCCATTCATGCATATTCCGTAATGTTTAATAAAGCTGACAGTAACAATTAATAAGGTGTGTGCCCATTTTAAAATGTGTCTGCATGTAAAGAAGCTGTTTCTGTAAGCACTTGATAAATACCACTGAGGGAATAAGTAAGACTTACAGAGCCTTTAAACATTTTAACATTTTGTCGCATTACAACCTCAAACAGTGCATTTTATTTGGATTAAAAAAAACAATAAACAAAGTAGAAGTGGTAGGTAAAGGATACATTTTCTTTACAGTAAAAGGTCTGAAAACATGCCATGTGTTTGCATTCACCTTCTTTTACTCTGATAGTGCTAAATAAATTCTAGTGTCACCTTATTCGTAAATATAGGCCACCTGTGTCTAATATGATCTCAGCATAAATAGAGCTGGTATGTACATCACCCCTGTTGTGAAGCTTGATAGTGACAGAATCATGCTGTGGAGATATTTTCCTTTTTTTTTTACTAGCAAGGGACAAATTAGCTGGTCAGAGTTGAAAGGAAGATGGCTGGAGGTAGCCACAGGGCAACCCGGACAAAAACCTGTTAAAACAGGTTATTTATCTCCCATCTGAGTCAAAATCTCTCTTCTGTCGTCATTCAGTGTCAAAGGAGAAGCAACAGCCGATTCAACTCTTCCATCATTGTGTGAGAGGGGCTACTATTGAGATTTGATGTTCAATTTTGAAGTTGTAGTGTGGGCCTGTGCGTCAGACAATCTGTCACTGCCAACCTCTTAAAAAGGGAAACATAATAAGTTTCCCCTTCTGGTGTTAAGGCATTTTTTATTGTTAGAAAATTAGAGTTTTTGTCAAATATCCGGTGGCAAACATTCAATAATCAATACAGCAATCTGCTGCAGCACATGGGAAAGATTGTACACGTTTCCAACATTAGCCCACTGAATCCCGGCATGGTCACAGGAATATGCAGATGAGGTCAGATGAAAATCTCATTGTACTTAAGCACGTAGCTAAATCTGTTTTTTGGCATGGATGACGCTGCACTGACATGATGCCTCATAGATGTGGGACTGATATATATTTGTTGAGCATTGATTACTGTAACCTTACTGTGGATTTCATTTGGATGGGATTCAGCAATAGGTCTAGACATTTAGACCAGGCAGTTTAACACTTATACAGTGCTGTAACAGTTTTTGCACCCTTGTAGATTTTACACTAAATGTTTTAGGTCATTAAACAACTTGTTGTATCAGACAAAGAGTAATAAAACTGCAGTTTTATTACTCTTTGCTGTCCAAACCAAGTTAAAACACGTCATTCAATGCCTTTCCCTTATTTTTAATACTGTCAATACTGTAGATATGTAGTGAAGACATCAAAATTATGAACCAAAACTGTATAGAATTATGTAGCAAACAAAAAATTGTGCAATAAAAACATATTTTCATTTTTAAAGTTTACAAAAAAGTCTCTCTTTGCTTTGTGCACTCTTGGCATTCTCTTTATGAGCTTCATGACGTAGTCACCTGTCTTGGTTCCTTGGTTCCACAGCTTGGTACCTTAAGACCAATAACAGACCAATATATATATATATATATATATATATTGCTCACAAATAAAGGGAACACTCAAATAACACATCCTATATCTGAATGAATGAAATATTCTCATTGAATACTTTGTTCTGTACAAAGTTGAATGTGCTGACAACAAAATCACACAAAAATCATCAATGGAAATCAAATTTATTAACCAATG
>JAHUTJ010067161.1:0-17935 GCA_036250325.1 Characodon lateralis
GTATCACGTAGTGACCTGGCCACTATCCTGCAAGAAGAATGGCTTAAAATCCCTCTGACCACTGTGCAGGACTTGTATATGTCATTCCCAAGATGAATTGATGCTGTATTGGCCACAAAAGGAGGCCCTACACCATACTAATAAATTGTGGTCTAAGACCAGGTGTTTCACTTTCATTGTCCAACCCCTGTATATTTATAATGCTGTGATTTTTGTAGCCTTGACTGATTCCTTTTTATGGAAAGACCATTGTGATCCTTTATAACCTCTCGGGTTTGGCTAAAGGATGTAAATCACTAAATGTAAGGATAATCTGGCTGGGGCAGCTGAACTTTTATTAATCAGATTTTTTTTAATTCACGGCAGGGGTGTAACCAAGAAAGATTGAAGCTGGAATTGAATCAAGGGTGAGTTTAGAATTAGCACATTAATGCAACAAGGTCATTGTGGCCTTTATATTTTTCAAATTTTTACCACTAACAGATTTGCTAGTTTTTTTGTTGTTTTTTGCAGGAATAACAGTATGTCACATTAAAGTTGAAAAAAATTCAGATATCAATTGCTTGGTCTAGTTATTTACATTACACAAATCTGGCATTTTAACGTGGGAGTTTAGACTTTTTAATCAGAATCCAAACAGCTTTATTGCCAAGTTTGACTCTGCTACACTTTGCTCTCACCAGTCTTGTCATTTTGTTCAAGATAGATCTGAACCACAAAACAGAATAACACTCAGAAGTGCAACAGAAGTAGTGAAAGGTGTTTTATTTACAAAGTGATACTGGAACATGAACAGAATCGTCAACTGCAAGGAAAGAGGGGAAGGAGAACTGGTGAAAAGAACTATAATCTTGAGGAATAAACGAGAAGTAATTATGTTAATGGTAGAACGGCTTAATAAGTGAGTGAACTCAGGTCGCCAGGGGTAGAAGAGTCGAGAACCAGGTGTGTGACGCACAGAAAATCCAGATGGTTTACTTGAGCTGTAGAGTGAGTTCTGGTGAGTTCAGGAGTTAATTCAATGTTCAGGTACTTGCGTTGGAGGGTGGACAGGGTACGCTTCTGCCTTGGTTCAGGAGACGGAGGATAACAGGAAGCTGCCAGCTTGGTACTTGGAAAAGAAATCCAAACAAAATCCACCAAACACAGGTAATCTTGATCGTCCAGAAACGTCTGGAACCAAAGTCAAATTTCAACAAAGAATTATCAGAAGGTTCAGGTTTCTGCCTGCAAAGGAACATAAACAATAGCAGCTTAGTGACAAGGAACGAAGAATAGCTTAGTAGTGGCTGAGCTTGTTACCACTGAAGGCAAACACTCTGGCATCAAAGTGCTGGCAGCCTCCTGCTTAAATACTCCTCCAATGCAATCAGCAGATAAGTTGCATCTGTCACCCAGCACACCTGAGAAACTCCAGCACCACCTGGAAACTGAAAACAAAGTGCAGACAAAAACCCCGACAATTATACTATCAAACTCTGTCTTACCTTTTGCTATAGATCAATCTACAGTGATAGAAAATGGGAACAACACAGAGATGGTAAATAAAAACTTATCAGTTGTCTCATTAACAAAACATTGGGGTACTTGTGTTTTTCATGATTTTACCTTTGTTCATATTTCTCCATGTTTCAAGTTCTCAGCAAAGAGAGACGGAGTCTACAGTGTCATCCAGTTTGTACCTGCTGCTGACTGTCCCACAGGTAACAGTTTTTAGTTTTACACTCACCTAAAGATAATCACAAATGTTTCCTAAAAATAGCATGCCAGAGGGAACAGGAGGGACAATCTGAAGGCAACCTATGGGGATTATGACTACTAATAAAAAAGACTTAATATTCAGAGTGAACCCTTTTTTTTGGATCAGTATAAATCTCTTTCTTTCAGTGGTAATATTTTTTACACATACAGTAAACAGCCAAAAATGATCGTTACTCATGTTACGTTTTTTTCCCCCTTTCTTCAGGTCCTGGGAAACCTATCAGAGAAACGTCCCAAAATGATGATGTATGGGACAGTTATCACCAAAAAATAATCATTCTGAAATTTGCAGCTGTACAGATGTTTTAAATTTAAATGTTTCTCCCATCTGATCTCTTTCTTTTCCAGTCAGACGTTTACCACGTGTACTGCACCGTTCCTGATTTGCCTTCTGCATCAACAAGAATGATGTGATGTACAAACTCCTGCAAAACCAATAAAAGACATCTTGAATCATAAAGGAGAGATCAAGGGCCTTACAGATAACGATTCTTATTTATGCTGGATGACACTGTCCAGAGGAAAAGTGTACAGTGCTGTGAAGAAGTACATTGTTGCTCTTAAAGTTAAAGTTCTTATAATTCATGAGAAACTCCTCTTTTTGTCATAGTTTACTTTTCACTGTGATATGTGTAAAAGAGATTGATCAATTAAGTGACTGGGAAATGATTTCCTGTCTTTAAAACTCCTGAGAGACAAACTTTACCAATCAACTTAGATAATATTCTGAGCACTCATTTCCAGCTGGAAAACATTTCTCTTGAAGTTCTTTTACTTTTCATGGTGGTTATTTTGTTTTGGTTTTGTTTATTGTTTAAATTAATTGTTAAGAGACTAGAACTTAGATTGATTTATAATTATTGTAACCCTTGATAACATGCAGTTAGTTTGATCGTAAATAAATCTTATTTTTGATAAATACACCAAATCTCTCCTTTGCTTGTATAAAATGTGTAATAAGACAGCTCTATAAGTATGAAAAAGATTGATCTTTCATCTAAACCTTTCAGTAGAGACTGATCAACTCATGTTTAATGAGACTATTCAATGTTTGATGCATTAACAGTTTTATGCATCTTTTCAGTTTGCTACTTTATGCTACTTTAGTTTATGCTATCTTTTCAGCATCCTACTTAGAGGTGACTGTGGCTCAGTGGGAAGAGTAGTTGTTTTGCAATCAGAAGGTAGTGGGTTTGATTCCAGCTTCCTCCTCCCCTATGTTGATGTGCCGCAGTGCACTTAACCTCAAGTTGCCTACCTATCGGAGTGTGAATGTGGCTCTAGTGTAGGGTGCTTTGAGTGATCTGTATGACTGGAAAGGCGCTATATAAGTTCAGTTCATTTACCATTTTACTTGATAAGCTAAGTGCTTTGCAATAAACGTCAGACAATTTCATAACTTGACTCACTGAAAAGGATGAAAAAGAAGTTGTTATTATACAATACAGTGTAGTTTATGGTCCCTCCTGGGAAATTTGTGCTGGACTCAAAAGTGCTGCATTTAACAGATAAACAAGAATAAACAAGAAAAATATGCACAAGTACTTTCTATGTTCGCCACAGCAGCAGAATACAACATGGACAACATACTCTTTCTACTTAACCCATATTGTAGCCTGAATAGATGTCCTGCTCATATATGGAGTGAAGGTGCTAGAGTTCAGTCAACTATATCACCTTCATGGCTGTGTTAACCCAATAAGCTAGCTCAGCCATTAGTTGTACATTCAGGTTCTCATAGCATGCTGCAATCCCATATTTTGGTCAACTCTCTCTGACAGTCTGGAAAAAACAAAACAAAACAAAACATAATTTCCTGATACACACCATAAACTCTCAGTTAACCTGACAAAAAGAGTCTTTGCTGAATTTGAGGACAGACACAAGGACCTTCAGGCTGAAGGCGTTGTTCATGCTGAACATGAGTTCCTACCAAGGACCCGAATTTGTGTGTCATGAATGTGCACCAGACTATAAATCCCCATTAATTGTGGGTCCAAACCCGTTTGCAACAACAAAGAAACAGAAATAAAGAGGAACTACTTGTTCTAATTTGGAAGGTCAAATGCAGCTGTTATGTTGTACTGTGACAAAGAATGGGTGCACATTTGATGAAAGAAATATATATGTTTCCCTGAGCTTGTTGTTTAGTTTAGTCTCTCCTCATGTTTCCGTATCTTAGTTTCCTCGTAGCCATTGTAACCTATTTCCCTCAGTTCCCTACACCTGGTCATCACACCTGTCAGTACTCACACTGATTACCTGCCTCTCCTTCCCATTGTCTCACTTTTCACTTCCCTCTGTATAAAAGCTCACTGGTTTCACTTCGCCACGTTCTGCTATCTTCCTGATTCCATGCCAGTCTCGTTTCTGTATCTGTTCAGCTCTCAGTAAGTCCTGTACATCTTGTTTATCTTGACCTGTTTCTTCAGGTCCGTTAAGCCTGCATTGAAAACTCTGCTCATCAAGTCTTCCAAATAAATAATGGATCTTAACTATACCATATGGCTCCCGAGTATCTCCCTGCATCCTGGTCCGATCCCTCAAACACAATTCCTGACAATTTTAAGGCCATGTATGTAGCTGATCAAATTTTTAATATGTAGATCAGTTGAACTGTAACAAAATTACTTTTTAAACAACTGTTAGCCCAAAGGTGAAGATCATATCCCATCCTATGCAACTGCAAGTGTACAGTGCTTGTTTAGTGCATGGTATTGTTGTCATGGCTCTTCTCCATACAGCACCTTCTGATACTTAATAGATGTGGAAGTCAAAGGAGTCAGCAGATAAGGATGGCTTGTTCAGGGTGATGAATCTGTTCACGTTCCTCATGGTCGCAAAGCTGCTGCTCATCATCTTCATCATTAAGTCCAAAATCTAAAAAGGTTTTTCAACTGATATTTTCAAATAACTTGAACACAAATGTCAACATTTTACCAGTATTTAATGTTTAATTGTTTTATCAGTTCTTTCTAAGTGGGCACCTTTCAAGTTATAAAAGTTGCAGATCATTATGCATGTTAAATGTTTTCAGTCAACAAATGGCACATTGTTATTATTCTTATATTTTGAGAAAAACAATTCTCTGTTGTCTTTGCTTACAGTATATCTAGTTCTCAACTTCACATTTTCAATGCATGCTCTAGCATATGAACCTCCTTACTTCCAGATCATCTTCAGCCTAAACTGATGGTTGATCGACTTGTGATGACAGAAACCGACAGTCACACTGGACCGTTTAGCGTCCATCTCATGGTTCTGTCTCATGGTGTGATTTCAAAACTGAAAGTCAAAGAACTTCCACCAACAATCTGTGTGAAAACACTGACAGGAACTGAGCTGCTGAAGAACACAAACAGAAGATCACCGGCTGAGGTTAAAGTTGGATGTTTTTACAATGCAAAGCTTGTAGTCAGTGATGCAATTCCAGATAGTGACACAAACACCATCATCATAAACAGTGAGTCACTAATTAGATATGTTCCAGTAATACCTATGGGATAATCCAGGGACCATGGAATGTGTTTAAAAGAGGTGGGGCCCCATCAGTCACGAATGCTCACGTTGTTTCCAACTGGACTTTCTGTCAAGACGTATTTCTTCTCCACCTACATAGATTTTTACAGCCGTTTTAACTCCATGGTGCAAATCATTCACTCGATTCACTATACTGAAATAACACTACACTAAATAAATACATATTGTTTTCAGCACTTCCTAAATCACATTGTTCTGTGATATATAAGTACTCTAATCTAGTACAAGGTAATTGCAATCAGAAAATGTGAACATAGTCTTAATCTAAATCTCTGTAGGAAAATATAATATCAGGGATACTCTGTACACCATAAATGAAACTATAGCTCTCATAATCATGTTTGTTTTCTAAAACTTTGATTATTTTTTGTTCCACGGAGGGTGTACCTATTTGTCTTTCAGTGTCTGTCTCTTTCTACTTGACACTGACAAGGCAGAAGAACCTAAGAGCAACTCAATACGACTGACAACTGAATATTTCCTTCGCATGTTAAAAATGGTATATTTCCATAATAAATTGGATTTTGAAAACAAAACAGGCCACTAAGCACAACATTGTCTGTAAGGATCCTGTCAGCCTACTCAGAGGCTCCAATCACACTCCAGTCACTCTTTGAAGCAACACTGGCAGACTGGAACGGTAAAGGAGCAGCAGATGTGGAGCTTTGTATTTACAGCTCCATAAAGATTTTATGGGGTCCACCTTTCACCTTTAGCTGAAACTGACCTGAAATAATCTGCATTGTGAGGCATTTGTGAGTAAAAGCTAATTAGCAAACAGAGTTGTAAACTAACAGTTCACTGTGTGAGAAAGATGTGTTCATTGATTGATGTGAACCTTGACTCATACTACATGTCAGTCAATACATTTCTTAAATGACTTGTCAAACGTGAGAGGTGGTTTAGAGGAAATGATGCATTCAGTGACAGAATTTGGCTATGGAGTTCCTAATACTTTATCTTTTGTGTTGTTCTCTGTTGTGTTTTTGTTTTATTGTTTGTTTTTACAAGATGCTCAAAAATAGGGAGGGCCTGGTCCCTACCTACCTACCTACATTTGGTAACAGGAATAGCTGCTTTCTGTTACCAGACATCAGAATACCAGCTTGTTTTATTACAGAAATTGTGAAAGATAATTCCCCAGAACCATGACATTACCACCCATTAAGAACAAAGAAGGATATATAACCAATCAAAAATCTGAACAATTTTTCTAGGATTTTGTGATTAATATGAATTTTTAAAGGTGGACAAAAGACATTGTTTTACTGTGAGAAAATAATTTGTGTTTCACAATTAGATAATGTGTTGGATAAACATTCCAACATGCAGTATTAAAATAGTTTTATTTGAAATTTCCAATAATCAAAAAATATTTTAAATAATTTTTTGTCTAGAGAATTAGTATTGTCAAAGATGCACACACTTTATAGTTTATTTTGGTAGTGTCACTAAGTATATTTCTCCCAAATACGTATGCAAACGTTTAAAAGAAATTTCTTTGAAACTCTTTGAAAATAAGATGTATTTTAACTTGACCGCATATTAAAACTATATTTATTTATTTAACTTATTTGATTGTTTGCTTCCCCATTCAGATCTGAAGTTGAAATCTCAGGTAAATAAATATAAGTTAAATGGACCTTAACATTTATCAAAACATTTTGTGCCAAAAACTGGGAAAATGTTTGTTTTTTTGCCTTTTTCAAAAATATTTTTCATGCAGATTCGTGCAGATATTTTGTCTATGAAGACAATGTCCTCAAAGTACCGTACATCAAACATGTTCATTTGAAACAGACACAGACAGGATGTCATTAAAAGGTTCCACGTTGTTTTCTACAAGTGCTAAATTGGGAAGATGTATATTTCTTCTGCCTAAACTACCAATGCATCGATTTATGATTTTATGATGTGTTGTTGTGGCCAGTAGGAGTGTTTACTTCAGATCAAGTGGAGTTTTGATTCTCAGAACAACTTCTGAAACGTAATGTGGGTGAAAGTCAAAAGAGGAAGACATGCCAGTGTGGTCTGTTCAACACATCCACTGCTTCATCATGGCTGTACAGCTGGTATTCTTCATCCTTTTCAGTAGGTTTGAGTTTCTTAATTCTTGTTGTGATGTATTTTTTACTGTATGTTTTAGTTGTAGTTAACACCTTGTCATCAGAAAAGTTAAATTGGCTATTGTTTAAGTCTTGTTGCTTCTTTGTCTCTCTGTCAACATTTCTCCAACAGATTCTCTCTATGAGACCAAAGCTGAAGGTCAGTTTTGAGCTAGATGTTTCTGTTGTTACTAGATTAATGTTTCATTAACCGATTCTGAAAATCTTTTTTTATTCGTTGCTAATAAAAGCTGATACCTAAATACCTGTAAACTTTCAGCTCTTCCTCAGCCTAACTTAATGGTGGATCGACTTGTGACCACAGAGACTGACTCAGTCTCGACTTCACCAAATGTTTCTGTGTCTCGGTGTGATTTCTACATTGCAAATAAAAAGATGTCTGCAAACTCCTCCTGCGTGAAAACAGTGACAGGAACCAAGCTGCTGAGCATGGCAAAAATAAGGTCACCAGCCGAGGTCAAAGTTAAATATTCCTACAGTATAAAGGATGGAACTGTTAGAGTGCCACTCTCAGGGTAACACTGATGTACTGTGCATGCTGTGGGTTTGAGGAGTGTATCAAGTATGTGTTTCTGTGGCCAGTAGGAAGGTCCACTTCTGATCATGTGGGCTTTATTAACAGCAACATGTGAAACCTAATGTAGGTCAGAGTGATGACAGACAGACATGTCAAGGTGGTCTATTCAGGATATCAGCAATTTCATCATGGCTTTAGAGCTGCTGTTCTTCATCCTCTTCAGTAAGTTTAGGTTTTTTTATTCTTCATATTAAGTTATGGAAATTATGACACGTTGCTTCTTTGTCTCATTTTCAACATTTTCAACAGATTTGTGTCATGAGGCCAAATCTGAAGGTTGGTTTAAGTTTATTGTTTGTGTTGTAAATATAATATTTCCTTTCTTAGTTGGTAATACAAGCTGATACCTAAATACCTGTAAACTTTCAGCTCTTCCTCAGCCTAACTTAATGGTGGATCGACTTGTTATCACAGAGACTGACTCAGTCACATTAAACTGTTCGACTTCACCAAACGTTTCTGTGTCTCGGTGTGATTTCTACATTGCAAATGAAAAGATGTCTGCAAACTCCTCCTGTGTGGAAACAGTGACAGGAACCAAGCTGCTGAGCAAGCCAAAAATAAGGCCACCAGCCGAGGTCAAAGTTAAATGCTCCTACAGTATAAAGGATGGAACTGTTAATATTACATCATCAGACAGTATATCAACAATCATCACCATAAACAGTGAGTGATCAGGTTAACAGATTGTTGCAACATTGCTTATGGACATACTGGATATCCCTCATATATCCTTGATTAACCTGCTCTTTACTGTGCTCATATTTTCAGATCTGTCTCCACCTACACTGACAGTGAACCCACTGGTGATCACAGAGTCAGACTCAGTCACTTTAAACTGTCAGCCTCCATTGTCTGTCCCTGTGACTGAATGTTATTTCCACATTGGGGGAGGAAAAACGCCCCAAAGGTTTCCTTGTCTGAAGACACTGAGAGGAAGTGAAATCCTGTCTTTAACAAAGCAAAGTGCACCTACTAACTTTGATGTAACATGTTTTTACATGAAAGTACATGAATCTCCAAAGAGTAACCTGCTCACCATTATCATACAACGTGAGTAAATACCCCTGGTGTGGACTAATACTGATTACTGTGATATTAAACTATCTGATTTATCTTCTTTACATTTTCAGTTCCCCCAGCTGAACTGAGAGTGAATCCACAGCAGATCACAGAGTCAGACTTGGTCACATTGAACTGTGGGACTCCATCATTTGATTCTGTGGCTACCTGTTCTTTATACTTCATAAAATCAAAGATAGCCAGAACCATCTCCTGCATGCAGAACATGACAGGACGTGAGCTCCTGATGATGACACATCAAACTTCACCTGCTGAGGTTGAACTAACATGTTATTACACTGTGAAGAATACAGGAAGACAGCATCAGTCTCCAGACAGTCACATATCCTCAGTCACTGTTCACAGTAGGTTTCTAATTCTCCCATTGTCCTCACTACGCAATCTCTAAATATTCTAAATATTAAATATAATATAGTGTTTCAAATATCTTTTGTTAGAATGATTTGAGCTTTATAAGGTTTTGTTGCTGACCTCTGACATATGAATAAGTTTCGTATAACACATTTCTATTTGTCACCTACTTCTGAGAGGTCTACCTGCTTCCTTTGTCATTGCAGATGTTGAGAAAATAGACTCAACCACAGCTCAGAGAGTATCAACATTCAGTGTGACTGCTGGTAGTATCTGCTTTCTAACTCCAGTCCTGAACATTTCTGCACATATATGATTGTATTTACTATGTAACATGTTTTTATCCAACATGTCAAACATTTGGCACCACAGCAATGAAAACAGACAGCTTATCATCCATTTCCCCAGGTTCAGTTAAACCTACAGTAGGTGGTACAACAGGTCAGTCTAAACATTTGAAATATCTTCAACATCACTCTTTGAAATTGAACTGCATGTGTTATTTCTAAAGCGAATATTTGTTTTCCGTCCAAGTAGAAGTTCAGTGGTTACCACTTTTGATTCAGTTTCTATTTCACCACGTGATTTCAATATTCCATAATGTGAGAACATGTTTTTTGTACTGGTGAGGTGAAGACTTTAGATATTCTTAAAATACAATAATAATGTTTGCTAAAATTCAATAAGACCAGCAAAAATTCAATTTCCTTTTATTTTTTAATTAACTTTGGGGTAACTTTTTTTTATAAATAAGACAAAGATTGTGAAACCAGACTATACTATACATTACATAGATTATGAGAAAAAAAAATGTCTCCTCACTCTCTGGTATTAAATCAGACAAAACTTTTTGAAGGTGAGTTAAGATGACCACAATTAATTTCTATTTACTAAATGGCAAAAGTAAAGAGAATAAGGAACAGTTAGAAAGTAATAAGTTTACATGCATTTGCTTAGTATTTGGTAGAATTGAACTTAATTTGTATGACTTAGGTGAAATATTATTGGTTTCCTTCTACGAACATCTGACAATGCCTCGCTGTAATTTTGGCCCTTTTTCCTAACAACTGCGTCAGATTGTAACTAAGTCAGGTTTGTGGGCTGAGTGGCTGACGCCCCCTTTCAGCTCTGCCCAGAGGTTTGTATGCGACTGAGATTAGAGTGTTGTGATGAACAGTCCAAGCATTAAATTTGCTATTTCGAACCACCAACTAATTTGGCTGTATTCTTTGGGTCATTGTCCATTTGAAGAGCCAAGCCTTGTCGAGGCCGATGATTCTCTGATAGATTATAAATAGATTTATAGATTAATTGAACCTGCTTACACTCAGAAGACCATATCACCACATTTATTTGCCCAGAACACATTTTTATTTTATTGATTTCACATTGTGTGTGTTGACTCTTACAGATTCTATGAGTTACTATACCTCCAGGTCTTCTGTGGCTTTAGTTTCCAGGTCTTCTGTGACTTCAGTAACCCCCAAATCAAGTGAGCAAAATACATTTTCCAGTGTGTTTTTCTTAACAGCAAGTTGTTTTCCAACCTTCAGCTTGACATCAATGTTATATTTGACATAGTAAATACTGTACATGCTTTATTTACATGCAGATCAACAACAATTGTGGGTGTAAGATAAGTGTATCACTAGCAATTGTTCAATATCTCTTTGCAAAATATGCTTTGCATGTCAGAAACTACCTTAGGCAGCTATGATATCATTTTTACGCATTGCTTCCAGCGTAAAGCTTGGTGTAAAAACGTGCCATGTCTGTTTTGTTCTTTTTGTTTTGACCCTTCAAGGAAGTGCAACTGACTACCTGTGGTTTTTGTTTTCCCAGCAGCAGAACAGAAACCTCTACGAAACTGGATGCTCTTAGCTCCACCTGGTTTTGGAGTAGGTGTGGGTGTAGTTTTACTCATTGTTGGACTTCTCTGTTCCAGACAGAGAAGTGGTGAGTACTGACCCCTGTGATCTTAAAAAACCTGAAAGTGTTTCTGTAACTTTATAGTTACTACCCATTTTGACAACATTCAACAGTCATATGTTTGATATTCATACAGCTTTAGTTAAAAGTGGACATCTACACATCATGGACATATATGTTATATTAGTTTCACTTGTTTTGGAATGAACTGATCAAATCACAAATTGGGCTGCACAAGTTTGGTTTTTATGTAATTAACACGAGGTCCAAATTCTGCATACAGGCCCATACATTCCTTAGGAGCTTTTATGAAAACCATTAGCTTTCTCTAGCCCTGACCAAGACTGGCTTATTTCTTGCTGGATGCTTGATCATTTTTATTGGAAATGGTAGAGGTAATTTCAAAAGGTTGATTTTTTGGGGTCTTGGCATTTAAACGTAGTCCACAAATTTTCTGAAGCTTAATGTTAGCCTGCCAGCAGTTTTGATGTGTTGCATCACGTCGCTGATTAGAGGAGAAGCTGAGGAATTTGGAGCTTTTTCTCCATCTTAATCATTACATACACCTGTGCGATGTGCTAGTACCTTCGGTTGTTAAATATACCCTAAGTATGATAATACCACTATCATGTTTGACAGTTGGACTGGAAGCCTAACCTTGACTCTCCAAACATCTTGTCATTGTTGCAACATAACTCATTCCTTCCCATCCAACCATAAAACAGGTTATTTGGCCTGTCCATGTGCACAGCTGCAAATGTCAGTTAAGCCTGGAGGTGTGCATTTTGGAGCAGAGGCTTAATTCTTGGTTGACACCCTCTCAGTCATTGGCTCTTTAAAACTGTCTTCGCTATGGATAGTAAAACTGTTGCTCCAGCAGATTCTAGCTCAGCATAGACTTCACTCTTAGTGGTTCTATGGTTGTTCCTGATTGCCTTAACTCATTTGCTTTCATCTGAGAGACACAATTTGGGCCAGAAACGTAGGCAGATGTGGTTGTATTAACAGGACAATGATCCCAAACAGACATAAAAACTGGTTTTTGAAGAGTCCTGTCAAAGCCTTCATCCTACTGAATATTTATGGCCAAAGCTTGAAAGCAATTTATGCACCATGCAACTAACAGGTTTAAATAAACTACCATTTCTGATAAGCAGAGTGATCAAATATCAAGAAGGAATAATGCCAGAAGCTAAATAAAGGCAACAAAGTTTGTGGTCAAGGTGCAATGAGGGTCAAAATTAATTTTTGTTGTTTTGTTGATTGGAGAATATTCACATTAAATTCAAACTTTTTCCACACTATTCTTGTTTTTACAAATCATTAAAGTTGTTTGTTATTTAATTTTCGTTCCACCCTGGAAAAACACGATTAGAAAAGAAAATATTAAAAACCCTGAGAAATATGACATCCATGCCCAGGATGGTGTAAACTTCTAATCACAACTTAAAATTCTTTCTTGTAATTTAGATCAATGTCGGATTTAACATTTTTTTGTTTAATTCTTTCCAACCGTTTTATATACTATAAACAATACTTTGATAACATTTACGAAGGTATTAGTTATGTTCAGTTGATTGGGACAGAAAAGCTTATTTTTTCCTCTGCATAGAATTTGTTTTAAATTAAGTGTAAAAATAGTCTGTAAAAGTACTTCTCTTCATTAATCCTATGCATTGACTGTTTTCAATTTCTCTTTTTGTTTACACCTTTTTTTTTAGGCAAAATTACTCACAGGAGGTAAGACTTTTTCTCTTATTCCTAACCAGAGGTCAGGGGGACCTGTTTGCTCTGCCCTGTTGGATAAAAAGGTTTATCTTAATTGCTTTGTCTTCTACAGGGAAATTTCTGGTTCTATTCAATCCTGAATGAAATTAGTGTTTAACTATCTGCACCGCATATTTTTTTCAGGATGAACACTATCTATTAGTTTAGCTAGCTAAAAATAATAAAAAAGATTACACAATTGCAACATGTTTTAAAATGTGTAAAATATCCTTATAATGTGCTTTCTGATTGGGTAAAATGTTTGCGCTTCATACTGATTTTTTTTTCCTCATCTTTGCTTCCTCAAAGATCACGAGTCAACTTTAATGGTAATGTAAATATGCAATAATCAGGCTTTACATTTTTTTTTTTATATTCTGTGTATTATGTTTACATCTTGTCTCACTTCTGTTGCAGAAACCTTTATGGGAATGAGAAATTTTACCACTGCAGAACTGGTAACCTTTTGATAAATGTGTGTATCAAACAGTCGGAAGAAAAATGAAAAATGCATGAATTTAAAGTCTATTGTCTCTTCTCTTTTCACTCTTGTATAAAAAGTCACCTGTCGGTGATGAAAATGGCTACAATAGGATCACCTCCATTCCTACAGCTAACTCTGCACCCGGTGAGCTGCTTGTTTTTTGCCAATAGGACATTTGAAAAATGTGGACAGATGTATAAGTTTGTGTCCTGTTTCTTGTTAGCTTTTGGAAAAAATCTGAAAGTGTACGATTAAGTTGATGAGTTTGTAGTTGTAATATTGTAATTTTACATGCAAAAATTTATATCACATTGTTGATTTGATTACTTTCCTTCTGACAACATGGCGGCAAGAATGGTAAAAATGAAAGTCCTCAAAAGGCAGCAATTTGACCTGGTTTTTTAAATAGAGAAACGGTCAAATACATCAGGCGACATTAATAAAATGCTTAATTTCATACATTTTTCCAGAGGGTGTTCAGGTGAATACACAGCACAATCAAAATGGGAACGTAAGTAAGATGTAACAGCATTCCAGAGTTTAGTGTATTTGCTTTAAACTGAAAATGTTACAAATTAAAACGTTTTTGCTGTTTATTTTTTTCTTTAACAAGACTGACGTTTACCACGTGTACTCCACCATCCCTGATGAACCAGCGGCATCTACCATAGTGAACGAGATGTACTACACTCTACAAGCACAATGAAAAACAGCTTTTTATTTAAAGCAGAAAAGCCTGAAGATGCATCAGAATTTTCTGCAAAATATATAGTTATAGGTGGTGTTTGTTAAAATATGGATTATTTTCATTCAGCTCCTATCTGGAGTATATTTACATTTCATCATGCAGGATTGTGAAAAAGTGTTTGACCGAGACAGACGTCTTCTGTTGTTTTGTATTTTGACACACTTACATGTTTCAAAATGTCCAACAAATCTTTATATCAGACGAAGATGACTTGCGTAATTACAAAATATAGTTTTCAAATAGTGATTTCATTTGCCAAGGGAAAAGAGCTATTAAGACCAACTTTGCTGGATGTGGACAAGAGATTTTCCTCCTTGTTAAGCCATAACATTGTTGTTAACAGCCAAATTGTTTTAGAAAACTGAGTTTAATTTTATTAACCAAACCCATGCCTGACAACAAGAGGTAGGTAAATTGATTTGTTTTAATTCAGCCACTTTGGAGGATTTTGAGCCTGTTAAAGGTCATGCTACAGCATCTAAATCACATTTAGGTTTGGACTTTGACTAGGCCACTCCAAAACCTTTATTCTGTTGTTCTTTTTAAGACAGTCAGAGATGCACTTGCTGGTGTGCTTTGGGTCATTATCCTGCTGCAAATCCAAAGTTCTCTTAAGCTTAAGATTACAAACTCATGGCCAGATGTTCTACAGATTGTTCTATTAGAGAGCAGAATTCAGGGATCCATTAATTACGTCAAGGCTTTCACGTCCTACAGCAGCAAAGCATTCACAGACCATCACACTACCTCCACCATGTTTGACTGTTGGTATAATGTTTCTTTCTTGAAATGCTGGCTCAGTTTTACACCAGATGTAGAAGGACACAGAAGGACGCAGAAGTTCCACTTTTATTCTATTCAGTCCATAGAAAAGTTTCCCAAAAGATGTTTCCTGAGAAATGTGAAACAGGTGTTTGTGTTATTTTTACTCAGCAGTGGTTTCTACTCCTGACTTCTCTTGCCTAGTCTCTTTCCTTTTGTTGTGTAAGTGAGGCCCCTGCAGTGCTTCAGATGTTCAGTTTTTTTAACCCACTGGATGAGTAGTGGATGCACATTTGGAGTAATCTTTGTAGGCCTGCCAATCCTGCGAAGGTTCTCCACTGTTTCATGTTTTCTCCATTTGTGGATAATGCCTCTCACCATGGTTTGCTAGGGTCCAAAAGGCACAAAACTGAAACCGAACCTAAAAGTGCAATTAATGCATCATTTACAATGGGAGCGATTCCTTCTTTTTTTTTTTTACACAGGGCCAAGTTGCTTTGGGTTGATTTTTTCTCAAAATGGGGTGATCTTTTAAAAACATTTATTTGTTTTTACTCAGGTTATCTTTGTCTGATATAAGCATTTGTTTCATGATCTTAAACATGTAAGTGTTACAGAAATGTAAACAAGAAATCTGTAAGCGGCAGATGGATTATTAGTAATGACAGCTGCAAACTGTTACAAGTGGTACAAAGAGAACTATTAAAGTAGTCATAATTTGCTGATTTGCTTTCTTTTGTTTACAATCTACATTTCCAATTCCGTAGACATAATAAATGCACTTAGGGCAAATAAACGGCCATAGAAAAGAGCAAATAGACTTTAAATAAACTGCAACTATTGATATTAGTAAGACAAGTAAGAATCATTGCAGTATGAGTGGTATTTAATCACCAACGTCTTCCATTTGTGAATGATATGATGCTATATGCTTTGATTGTGTATTGTCTTGTTCTAGATGGCATAAAAATTAATTCATGACTTGTGTTTTATTGCTGAATGTTGATATCTTTCTCTCAACCTGAGATTGATGCTGGAACTTTGTGCAGAATTAAGTTAAGAAAATATCTACATTGTTTTCAAAAGTTTTTACAAACAAAAATCTGAAAAGTAAGGTATTTTATTTGTCTCCAGCCACCTTGAATCAATGCTTTGCAGAATCTTCTTCTTCCACTGCAGTTACAGCTTCAAGCTTTTTGGAGCATGTTTCTCTCAACTTTGCTCATCTGGAACCCACTCTGGAGCCAGGCCTGGAGGTAGGAGAACTCTGGCGAGTGCCTGGTAGCCGGGCTTTCACCCATTGAGCCCGGCAGGGCACAGCCCAAAGAAGAAATGTAGGTCCCCCTTCCGATGGGCTCACCACCCGTGGGAGGGGCCAAAGGGGTCGGATGCAATGTGGTGTGGGTGGTGGCCGAAGGTGGACTTCTTGGCAGTCTGATCCTTGGCTGGAGAAGCTGGCTTTTGGGACGTGGAATGTCTCCTCTGGTGGGGAAGGAGCCTGAGTCGGTGTGCGAGGTAGAGACTAGAAATAGTCGGGCTCACCTCAACGCACGGCTCTGGCTGTGAAACCAGTCTTCTTGAGAGAGGTTGGACACTCTTCCACTCTGGAGTTGCCCTTGGTGAGAGGCGCCTAGCTGGGGTGGACATACCTGTTGCTCCCCATCTCGTTGCCTGTACGTTGGGGTTCACCCCGGTGAATCAGAGGGTAGCCTCCCTCCGCCTATGGGTGGGGGGACAGGTTCTGACTGTTGTTTGTGCTTATGCACCAAACAGCAGTTCAGACTACTCTCCTTAAATAGTAGTAGGCTGTTGGTGCATATCGCAGCGACAATCTTCGAACCTGCTGGTAGACATCGGCAGTGAGGGATGCTGTCAGGCATCCCTCGCTGGAATTCCATCGGGTCTTTCTGGCCTGTGGGACTCCGGAAGCAGCTGATGGGTACTGGAAGTCCAAGCGGCATGCGGCTTGGGTGGTTGCTGAGGCAAAAACCCGCGCATGGGAGGAGTTCGGAGAGGCGCTGTTGACCTCAACTCAGGATGTTGTGGGTCGGTGGGCAGAGTACTTCGAAGACCTCCTCAATCCCACTGGCATGTCTTCCACTGAGGAAGTGGAGCCTGGGTACCTTGTAGCGAGCTCTCCAATCTCTGGTGCTTAAAAAGCTCCTCAGTGGTAAGGCCCCGGATGTGGATGAGATTTGCCTAGAGTACCTTAAGGCTCTGGATGTTGTAGGGTTGTGTTGGTTAACGCGACTCTGCAGCATCGCGTGGACATTGGGGGCAGTTCCACTGGATTGGCAGTCCGGGGTGATGGTTCCCTATTCAAAAAGGGGGACCGTAGAGTGTGTTCCAACTATAGAGGAGTCACACTCCCCTATAGTAAGGTCTATTCGGGGGTTCTGTAGAGGAGGGTCCGTTGGAAAGTTGAACCTCGGATTCAGGAAGAGCAGTGTGGTTTTTGTCCTGGCCGTGGAACACTGGACCAGCTCTACACCCTCAGCAGGGTCCTGGAGGGTGCATGGGAGTACGCACAACCAGTCTACATGTGCTTTGTGGACTTGGAGAAGGCGTTCGACCATGTCCCTCTGGGAATCCTGTGAGGGGTACTCCGGGAATATGGGGTACCATGCCCTTTCAATTCAATTCAATTCAATTCAATTCAATTCAATTCAATTCAATTCAATTCAATTCAATTCAATTCAATTCAATTCAGTTTATTTATATAGCGCCAATTCACAACACATGTCGTCTCAAGGCACTTCACAAAAGTCAGGTACATACATTCCAATTAATCCTAACCATTGAACAGT
>JAHUTJ010067162.1:0-17928 GCA_036250325.1 Characodon lateralis
TGCACATAAACTGTTCAGAGCTTTACCTTCAGGCCGCCGCTACAGAGCACTGTTCACTAAAACCAGCCGCCACAGAGACAGTTTCTTCCCCCAGGCTGTTTCTCTGCTGAACATTCAATAGAGTACAAAACAACAGCATACCAATGTTGCAAATGCACCTTTTTATTTATATATGTGTATATTGTACATTGTAAATATTTATATTCTGTAATGCAAAAACAAAACCAAAGAGCAAAGTCTATAGGAGTCAAATTCCTTGTTTGCATGTACAAACTTATCAATAAAGCTGATTCTAATTCTGATTCCAACCTGAAGAGGACAAGCCACCCTTTTCCGGTCAAGAACCATGGCCTCAGACTTGGAGGAGCTGATCTTTGTCCCAGCCACTTTACACTCGGCTACGAACCGCCCTAGTGCATGCTGTAGGTCTTGGCTAGAGGGGGCCAGCAGGACCACATCTAGATCCCCTCTGGCCCTTGGCTGCGCCTAGAAATCCTGTCCAGGAACAATTTGGACTTAGTGCTGGCAATGCAGGCCAAACTCCTGCTCCACTTGTACAGAGACTGGATGGCCCCTAATAATGGGTCCCCGACTCCATACTCCTGGAGCAACCCCCATAGGGCACCATGAGGGACACAGTGGAATGCCTTCTCCAGGTCCACAAAACACATGTGGACCAGTTGGGCAAACTTCCATGAAATCTCAAATACCCTGCAGATGGTGTAGAGCTGGTCCAGTGTTCCAGGGCTGGGACGAAAACCATATTGCTCCTCCTGAAGCCGAGGTTCGACTATTGGTGGGACTCTCCTCTCCAATACCATGGTATAGGCCTTACCAGGGAGGCTGAGGAGTATGATCCCCCTTTAGTTGGAACACACCCTCCGGTCACCTTTCTTATGGAGGGGTACCACCACCCCGGTCTGCCAGTCCAGAGGCACTGTCCCCGACTGCGGAGCAATATTGAATAGGCGTGTCGACCATGACAGCCCCAAAATATCCAGAGACTTGAGGTACTCCGGGCAGATTTCATCCACCCCTGAAGCCCTGCCACCATGAAGCTTTTTAACCACCTCGGTGATTTCAGCCTGGGTGATGACAGAGTCCAACCCCGAGTCCCCAGCCTCTGCTTCCACTAGGGAATGCGTGACGGCAGGATTGAGGAGATCCTAGAAGTACTCCTTCCACCGCCCGATAATGTCCCTAGTCGAGGATAGCAGCTCCCCACCCCCCCCTGTAAACAGTGTTGGCGAAGCACTGCTTCCCCCTCCTAAGGCGCCGGACGGTTTGCCAGAATAATTTCAAGGCCAAATGGTAGTCCTTCTCTATGGCCTCACCAAACTCCTCCCAGGCTTGAGTTTTTGCCTCTGCCACAGCCCGGGCCACAGCCGATAGGACTCCTTCAGCTTGACAGCATCCCTTACTGCCGGTGTCCATAACCGGGTCCAGGGATTGCCGCCACGACAGGCACCACAGACCTTACGGCCACAGCTACGGGTGGCAGCATTGATAATGGAAGCAGAGAACACGGTCCACTCGGTTTCTGTCTCCAACCTCCCACGCAATCTGGTCAAAGCTCTCCCAGAGGTGAGAGTTGAACATATACGGCTGAACTGGGGGGGGGGGGGGGCAACAAGCAAACCCACTCCAGCTTGCCATCTTTCCCTGCGGGCCAATCCAGTCTCTCTCGAGGAGCTGGGTTCCAGAGCTCACGCTGTGCGTGGAGGTGAGCCCAACTATTTCTAGTCAATATCTCTTGACCTCCCACAGAAGCTCAGGCTCCTTCCCTCCTAGCGAGGTGACATTCCACGTCCTTAGAGCCAGAATAAGCATCCGGAGATCAGCCCGTCGAGGTCTCTACCTTCGTCAGCTACCCGATCGTCTTTGCACCGGTCCCTCATGGTTCCCTCTGCAGGTGGTGGGCCCACTGAGGAGCAACCCAGCCACCATGCACTCTCTGACGAGTCTCAACCCCAGGCATGGCTCCAGGGTGGGACCACCTTACCAGGCGACGTCACATGCCTTGACTTTTTGGCCGTCATTTTAACCAAAGCATTGTTTTTTTAACCAAGCAATGGGTCAAAATTGTTGAACTAGTTTGTTCAGACTTTATTGAACCTCTTCCACATAATAAAATAAGAAATGGTTACTGTTTCTACTTTAGTGTTCAAATGTAGTTGTGTGTCTGCATCTCTTCACTACTCCACATACTTTGATGCGACATTTTCAAACTCTTTGGATTTGTGATTTTATTATGTTTTTTTTTTTTCTTCTCTAATTTGCTGCTCTTACATCACATCCTTTGGTACGCTGGGAACGGTATGCATTAACACTGCAAGCAAACGGCTCCAAGGTCTGGATAAACCGTGCGAAGACCAACAGCTGTAACTGCACCCATGTACCGTTCTCGGGTCCGCGATGGGTTCACACACGCAATGGGTGTGATCCGCTCCAGGAACCAGATACTTTTACCGCACGGTAAGAAGCAGAAGAAGTTTGGTGTAAAAGCTTGATAAGTTTAACCCTCAATCTTGGCCCAAAGTGTTGGTCACAAAGTCACTAATGACAGGTAACCAACTCTTTAGTCCCTCAATCTTGGACCAAAGAGTTGGTCACAAAGTCACTAATGACAGGTGACATTTACGGGAGAATGGGATTGGTTGTCACGCTTTTTACATTCATTTAAGTTCCTAAAGAATACTATGCTTTGTCCATACTTTATTAATGGGTAATGGAAGCCTACAGTGGCCACAATAAAGTAACTTTATCCTTCTCAAGAGAAATATGTTCAAAAGGTACACACCACCAAATATAACTTGTTTACAAGGGGTTTGTAATCCCAATTATGTTTCAATAAGAAAAAAAAATTTAAATGAGGCTTCTGAAAAATATTAGTTTTTAATACAATCTTTCAATTTAGAATGTTTAATTTCATAGCAAAGTTGAAACAACATCCCATAGAAGCAACAACATCAAAGTTTTGACAGATAAACAGTGGCTGTCCTGGTGTACATTTTTGGTGTGCCCACTTCTTGTACTGCATGCACTGGACTAATGTGACAACCAACCCCATAGAGCATTAGGCAACCATCACCACCAATGATTTTTTGCTGACGGTTTTGCTAGAAAACCCATGCTATAGTTGGAAAACAAAACAAAAAAAAAAAGATTCTATACTATAGCTCTCTCTTTATACATTTAAGTGGTAAGAAGAATAAAACTCTATTGTGTAAAGTCTATCGAAAAGGAACACAGAAAATCAAAAGTTACATTATAATGTGAAAATCCCTTTAAGCGCTCTCACCTCAATGTCAAGTATCAAACTGCTCAAATGAAAATGTAGTCTGCGACAACTATTTTTAAAGTTTGCACACAAACATTTTGTAACGGTGCCCTATAGGGAGTGAGATTTCAGCACTGAAATAAACCTGCGTGATAACCAACCCCATTCTCCCCAACTATTGTACTATGCTCCCATTCAATTCAAGAATAGCACTGCACAAGGTGGCAGCTTGTTGGAGTAGCTCTGTTACATTCCTTGAAGTTCATACTTTGGTTTTTACAACTGGACAATACTGAGTATCATTTTCATAAAACTGCAATACAACAATAGTGTCTTCAGATCAGTTTAAATACAGACTAGATGAGATCCTTACTCCACACAGTCATCACAATTTATAATAAGAACCTTGTATAGTTTCAGGAACTACAACATTTAATACCCCCTTGGAATTAATAAAGCATGTTTGTGTTGTATTGAACTGAATGTGGTAAGTATGAATTATGAAATCAATATTTACTTGTCAATAAAAGTCTATAAGACTTAATGAGGTTGTTGTTTTTTAAATTTTCTGATGATAATTTTTAATAAGGAATCAAACTAAAAATTTAATTATTTCATTCCGAGATCAGCCTCAACTTGGGAATTAATTTGAAAATAGATAGTGGCTAATCAGCCTGTACACTGTATTGATGTGAATCATGTTCCATGAAAAATTCAGTTCACTCATGTGGTGTGATACTAACAAACTGTTTGCCTTATCCACAGGGTGGTAGGTAAACACTCAAATACCATTTATTTTTTGTTCTCACCAGTTTTGATCCCCTGTGATTCAGCATTTCTATGTCAGAAGACATCAGCTTGACTCTATAAATTACCACCTGATTTTTTCTTCTTGGATAATTAGGTACCCATTAGTTCTAATCAAGTAGCTACTTAATTATTGCAGTAATTAGTCTAATGGTCTAGCAAATTGAAGCTTTATCACTTTCAGATACTTAATATTCTTGGCAGAGTACATCACAAATGTCAAAGACTTGGGCATCGCAATCCAGCAATTGAAAACAAAGTTTGTATCATGTTATAAATAAGGTTTGTTTATTCATGTGCGAAATGCTTGTTGCACAATTTTTGTGTTAAGTCAGGATATTGTGATAAAATGACACTAATCCACTGGAAAGTGGGGGATTGCCTTCGATATCACTGACAAATGATGTTAAACAGCTAGTTGGATTTAAATGTTTGCTTGATAGTTTGCTTCGATTTTCCATTACAGACATCACAAATAAAACATGTTCACCAGGCTGGCGATAGCCACATTTCAGTTTTAGGATTGGCTTAGGCTACAAATAGAAGTAAATTGGTTGTCTTTCAAAAGCTCTAACTAAGTCAGGCTTTCTCCGTCTTCAACTGTTAATTAATTGCAGTTAAAAACATTAGCCGGTCAAGAGAGTTGATACCATAAACCAGACTGAGGGCTCACTTGTGACCAAATAATCAGCCACTACATTTGACAAACAGATCTTACAGGTAGGACATGCAAAATATAAACAAATTTTAAAGAATTACAATCAGAGAAGGCAAGCAAGAAATAGCTTAAAACAGTTCCAATACATTTTCCTGTTCTATTCAGTTAGTCTTTTAACTGGGAAGCAAAATTCAGAGAAATAAGACATACTTTAATTTCCCGCGTAATTATTTCAAACCTACATAATTATTCTTAAGACTTTTAATTAATTCAGTTGAAGAAACATTTAAAAAAGTTTGTTTCCAGGCCATTTGCTGCACCACAGAACTGATGCAGGATTAACAGGAAAGTGAACACATGCCATCGTTTTTAAGGCCGATTTAACCCACATGCAGAGAACACTGAAACAGAGAAACGTTTAAAGAATTTCTTAACAATTTGTGAAATGTACAAGGAGCGAAGTTTCCAGGAATGCCGTCTGACTGATCAGATCGGTATAGAGACTTGCTAATTCTGTGGTTAGGCTTACTATTTGGGTGGGATGGTTGCGAGTCTGGGACAGTGAGGTAGTGCCGATTCCGTTGGGGCTTCTTGATGATCCAGGAGGAACCGTAGAAGGGTGGACAGGGTTTGCTTAGCCAGACAGAGAGGTATCCAGGGCGGCCCGCTGCATGGAATGAATCCAGAGTCCAGACTGTGATCAGATATTTTCTTGAGATCTCCAACAAGGAGCAAGGCTGAGGTGCCTAAGACAAGGTAAACAGACTCTTAGTAAAAATCCTCATAAAACAATCACAAGATACAAGGTATATGGCCAGTGAGTACTAACATGAAGGACAAAAACACTCAGGTGCAGAAGTGCATGCGAGCCACCCTCATAGTCCTCTGAACTGATGAGTCAATGAAGAACACCTGTCGCACCTTCGGTCCTCCAGCTCTGCGGCCCCTAGAGGTGGAAAAAGGAAGCACCCGGCACGGACTGACAGACTCTGACAACACATATAATATAAAGAAAGACATGTGTGTAAAAACAAATATTTTTTAATAGCATTATGAGTTGGTTGGTGAAAATGCTAATCCCGAAAATATATATAAAATGACGTTTTTTTTTTGTTGACATCCACAAAAAACTGATTTTTTGCTTGATAGTATTGTTAGAAAATGCCAAAGTGTTGTGCTAGTGGGATATATANTTTTTATCGTGTTCTATATATATATATATATATATATATATATATATATATATATATATATATATATAAGAATATTAAAGAATAGAGTAAATCTACACAAAGCAAGCAATATCTGTCATATCTCCTGTTGCCAAAGCAGCATTCCTCTGCTACCAGTGTTGATTCCAGTTTTAGTTCAGAGATGTGTCACAAGTCCATGTTAGAGCAGATAAACATGCTGCAAGCATATTTGATGGTGTAAAAACCTGCCCTGTTATCTTTGGAACAAACGTTAAGTAGGTAAGCAATATTATCAGGTAAAAGCAGTCCTGTGCTCTTACCAGCTATGGTTAATGGCTTTGTTATTTTGTAAATTTATGTACAGTCACTTCATTTAGACTTATTAACATAATTAATGATGGACAACGATCATTCTCTGCTTATTCCTCTTAGATTTAATGTGCCTGTTACACGCTTTTCCCACAAATGCAGAAATTGAAAGAAAACATGTTAATGTTAAAGGAATTGGGCAGTAATTGACATGATATTAGGATTAAAGACATGATAAAAGACAATTGTGACACAAAATAAGCATATTTTTATGTTAAATTGTAAGTCCAAAGGCATGGAAATGACGTCAAAGGGGAAGTCTTCGGTCATTCATTTTGTGAGCGTCAATGATAAACGGTTCCGGTAGAAGCCAAGTTACGTTAAAAACAGCATTAATATGGTGAAACGGTGCATTGCTGGTGGTGGCAGCAATACTACAACAGCAGACATTAGTCTGCACAACCACCCTGAAGCGAAGAGGATCAGAGCTGCCTGGATCAGAGTTGGAAAATTGATCATCGACAGATGGGCTGGTCCCACCAAGCACAGCAGTTCTGAGGACTTTTTGTCAAACTGCTTCAAACAAAAAACATGAATTTAGAAGATAAATGATGTCAGAGGACAGAATATCTTACAGACGAAGGAGAAAGTTGAAGCAGATGCTATAGCCAGGCTGTTCAGAGCATCTGATGTGAAAAGATCGCAAAATAAAAGATTGTTGCTTGCTGTTGCTAAACGGATCAAGGCTCACCAGGTAAAAACACTTCCTTCTTGGAAAGGTACATTTAGATATTGGCAGTTATTGTTAATAATTAAAAATCCAAAATTATAATTTTTATTATTAATAATAATAATCCAAAATTGATTCATTTATTCATCTTCTATACAGCTTATTCCATAGTGGGTCACTGGGGAGCTGGTGCCTATCTCCAGCAGTCTATGGGCAACTCGCCAATCCATTGCAGTCAACAAAGAGACATACAGAACAAACAACCATGCACACACTCATTCACACCTAAGGGCAATTTAGAGAGACCAATTTACCATTGTCATGGTTTTGGACTGTGGGAGGAAGCCAGAGTGCTTGGTGAGAACCTACCCATGCACGGGGAGAACATGCAAACTCCATGCAGAAAGACCCCCGGCTGGGAGTCAAACCCAGGACCTTCTTGCTGCAAGGCAACAGCGCTAACAACTGCTCCACCGTGCAATCCAAAATAATTTTTCTTATTAAAGTAAGATGAATTACATACGATATATTTAAATAAAGGCTTCTCTAAAGATTCTAATATAAAGTAAAAAATAAATAAATAACACAGCAGGTGGTGTCTTCAGATCTTGAATAACCCCTTGTGTCTGCTGCTACTGCTTCATACTGCTCAGCTTCGCCTCTGGTTGTTTCACTCAGTGCTGTATTTACTGTAACCCTGGATTTACTCTGTATCTGCTCTGGTGCGGTCCGGTCCGCTGCCCGGAGGAGCTCCCAGAGGAGCTCCAGGAACCATACGCAGATCACGCAATAAAAGGCAGTGATAAATGAGGAAGCAAAACCAAAACAACTAATTGTTAGGAAGTTAAACCAGTTAAACTGCTTCCTTTTTCATTTTATGCATCCAGATATTTTCATGTGTTTTGTTCTACAGAGGATGAGTTCACTGAGTGAAGCAAAGCTATATATGTTGCTTTGTTTGGTGCATTTAATGTTTAATTGCTCAGTTGTAATACCTTAGGTAACCCAGTAACTGATCTACCTGATCTAATGTAAACAATTGCAAATATATACATGTGTATATATAAATATATGTGTGTATTTGTTAATATAGCGCAATTTAGTCGGTCTTTAGTGAATTATTTTGAAAATCCTGATGCTGTGCTCGTTCTGTTTCCTGTTGGTGTGGTATTATTCATACATATGGATAAACGAGAGCAACAAAATTGCAAAGGAGTAGTCTGGAAATGCCTTTTTAGTTAAATTTATGACCATGCATCTCAACAACTGTTCATTTCAGTGGCATGAATTAACTTTTTAAAATATTTTATCAATGTTTTCTTTCCGTAAATGTATTTGGATTTATCATGAAAATTCAATGTTACAGGCACTTTAAAGTCATAAAGAACAGAGTTTAGGAGGTTGCTGTAAATACCACCACTACTCTGGGAGACCCCATGTTGTTTGTCTACATAAGCATGTGTCAGGGAAAAAACGATCAGTTAAAATAATAATGAAGACTTAAAACACAAGACACCACAGACACCACAAAACATTAATTTTTCTGCTAAACACCAACAAAACTCTCATTTCATCTTATATGACCAGAATTACTACATATTACACAACCAATACCTCCCGAAAGAAGCCTTTTAGATGACAGGTGCAACATTTTTGTCTGTTTAAGCACTTAGGAGTGTCATGTCCTGGATGCCTGAGAATCTACACCAACTCCAGTACCAAAAATTACCATCGGTTCATGAGACAATTTTATGAACCTTTAAACAGTAATTTGTCAGTTTTCAGACTCCTCTAGTAATTCATTTCTAAAAAAAAAAAAAATAACGACTGTTAACAAACCCCTTGACTTATCTGTTAATGTTAGAAACATTTAACTTATGAAAGCAGGTATTGTTCTCACTCACAAGCATCAACCCAGTACTCAGCAGCAGCACTGGGCTGCCTGTGAGCCGCTGATGACTGAGCATGAGCAAAGCCGCCACTGGCTGATTCACTTAGAGTCAAGGTGGCCTGTTAAGGTAAAACTTTCTTTGTCAAAAATAAACCACTCCACTAAAATAAATCATTGCATTTGAATTGTCTCTTTTTCGTTTAGATTGTTAATGCAGATTGTGCATAAAAAATAATGTTAAAAATTATTAGGTCTTACAGTGACTTGTTAAATTCCTAAGTGGAAGATAGAAGACTAACCAGACCAAAAGCTAAATCATAACACTAAAAAAGCTAACAATAAAAAACTTAACCAACTCTGCCAGAGTGTGTCTGTGTGTTCAAAGCCAGAATTAGGAACGGTTTTTAATGACATTGGAAAAATACAGGAATTGTCAAAAGAAAGTGTTTATCATTTACCAACTTCTGTAGACTTTTAGAGCAGGCAATAACTACTTTAGTCACAGTTGCATTAGATAATTGTTTTCATTATAGACAAAGAAGAATGTGTTGGTCCATAGTCTATTATAATGACAGTCCAATTAGAAACACGCGGTGCAAAACAGAACGTCTTAAGCATGTCTGACTGCATTCTCATTATTGCATTAAACAGACTAAGAATAGAGTCAGTTTTTTACACCTGTACAGTGAAACCTTTTATTAGGCAAAATATGTCAAGACTTCCCAAACACCAGTATTGCACTCACATAAGAAGAGTTTCATAAAATTTTAAAACTAACATTTAATAGTCCACTTTGTTTGACCTATTTGTCAAAAGAAGCAGAATGCCCCACAAGATGCCTTCAGAGAAAAAAAAAGTAAAAGGTAAAATCCTGCAGTGCTCCATGCCATATGACAGGAGTGTGTGAAAACTGACACACAAGAGTTTTCAAATTGGGGCCCGGGGAGCCGAAGCATAAAATAACTTCAATCTCAGCAGCTCTCCAAGGAATAGAGCAGAAGTGCGACCAACAACAACACAACAACAGAGAGGCAGGAAGGGGTGAAGGTAGGAGTTATTAGAGGATAAAACATGCCTCTCCATCTCACTCCTTCTCTCTTAGGAACCCTGAGGATGATCAATGGATTTAGTCAGAGGGATATTCAAGCAGAAAATTGCTGCCTTTTTGCTTTTCTTTGAAGTATTTCCAGAATACATACTGGGGCCCCTGTCCACCAAGGTTGAAAATAACAGTGCAAGTGCAGTCTGTACCAGTAATTCTGAAAGAGGGGAGAAAAAAAAGTGGGGGAGGGTTTTGGTGTGGGCAACAAATGTTAAAGGACGCAGGGAGGGTTTAGATTGAAACTTTGCAGGTATAAAATTGAAGGCAGCCAGCTGAACAGACACAGTCAAACTATGGCTATTTTTCAAAACCGAACCTCAACGGCCAACATGGAAATAAATACATAAAAAAGGAGCAGACCAAGTGCCAAGACATAGGACACCACTCTATGCAGATATGGCTGCATGATTTATTACATCCTGTTTATATGTATTAACTTTAAAAGGTCCAGTTAGCCTTATGGAAAAAAAAGTGCTTTCTATACTTGTTTTAAAAAATGATTCTCAAATGTGAAGCTAATTGTTTATTCTGAAGTATTTCAAAGTTTGATTTTGTGCAGTGAAGATTAAACTGAACTGATATTAACTGATTTAACCTTAATAGTGACTCATTATTAGTTAATGCAAAAAGGATTTCTGAGGTCAATGGTATGATGACGGTTTTTTTAAATGAGCCAATGTACGAAAGCGTAGCAGTGGCAGGGTAAACTCGAGTGCTGGATAGTGAGGACCGCCCCTGCCCCTGGGGGCCCGGTGGCACTATGCAGATGACAGCAGAGGCATGTGGCACGCTCGTGGCATTATGAATAGGACACAGCGATGGGGGACCAGACTTCTCAGCTCCCTGCTGTGTGGTGTGATGGCCTCATCTGTTTTCCCATCGCTACTCTAATACATCTGCAGCACACTCCTTCCTAATTAAGATTCCACCATTCTATTAGTCATAGGATGGAAAGGATATCACAGAGGGTAGTTTAGCCAGAGTTTTTGGATTAATTGCTGGGCAATTCACCACACACAAGAGTGCTTAGAGAGCCAGAACAAGAACACCAGAGACAATAATTCAGCTCAGATTTTTTTTTACATTCACCGTTGTTATTTTTACAGAGAAGCCTCCACGGGAATAGGCTCTGTGAACTATTTGTCACATTCTATTCATAACTTTCTTTAATAGTAAGTAAGGTTTACTAGTGTGCAGCCATGGGAGACATCGTTTAGAGGAATGGTTATTTAAAACAGAGCATTTGTATTTGTTCATGCATAAACATACCCAGTTTAGGCATTTTGTTTTTGCTGCTAATGCAGTTGCATGTGGAATTATTAACTGATTAAATATTTTACGAAGTGCAGGCTTTAGTTGTAGTAGTAGAGTGCTGTAATTAACAAGAAGAAATATATGGCTCAAATGCAGTTAAGCCCAAAATTATTCATTGCAGATTTAGATTTAAATTTTTTTTTTTTTTTTTTTTATTCAACCAAGAAGTTTTAATTCAACCGTTAAGTTCTAATAGGAAAGAAACATACCATAAAAGAGATATCATAAAAGATAATTTAATGTAAAATAAGTATCAATAAGAAAAAAACAGTTTTATTTTAATTGTATTAAAAATTAAAGCGAGAGATCGAGATATATCAACTAGAAATAGTCGGGCTCGCCTCCACGCATAGCATGGGCTCTGGAACCCATCTCCTCAAGAAGGGCTGGACTCTCTTCTACTCTGGAGTGGCCCACGGGGAGAGGCGGCAGGCTGGGGTGGGTTTGCCGCGGTGCCTGTCGCGGCGGCAATCCCCAAACCCAGTGGTGGACACCGGCAGTAAGGGACGCTGTCAAGCTGAAGAAGGAGTCCTATCGGCTGTGGTTGGCTTGTGGGACTCCTGAGGTGGCTGACGGGTACTGTGAGGCCAAGCGTGCCACTGGCCGGGCAGTGGCAGAGGCAAAAACTTGGGCCTGGGAGGAGTTCGGTGAGGATATGGAGACAGACTACCGGTTGGCCTCGAAGCAATTCTGGCAAACCATCCGGCGGATGGTTTGCCAGTTTCCCAGGAGGGGGAAGCAGTGCTATAAGCAGTGGAGCGGGAGATCGACAGACGGATCGGTGCGGCTGCCACAGTAATGGGGGCGCTGTGCCGGTGCGTTGTCGTGAAGAGAGAGCTGAGCCGAAAAGCAAAGCTCTCAATTTACCGGTTGGTCTACGTTCCTACCCTCACCTATAGCCATGAACTTTGGGTCATGACTGAAAGAACGAGATCCCGGATACAAGCGGCTGAAATGAGCTTCCTCTGTAGGGTGGCCGGGCACTCCCTTAGAGATAGGGTGAGGAGCTCGGCCATCCGGGAGGGGCTCGGAGTAGAGCCGCTGCTCCNACATCGAGAGGAGCCAGTTGAGGTGGCTTGGGCATCTATACCGGATGCCTCCTGGATGCCTTCCTCGGGAGGTGTTCCAGGCACATCCCACCGGGAGGAGGCCCAGGGACTGGCCCAGGACCCGCTGGAGGGACTATGTCTCTTGGCTGGCCTGGGAACACCTTGGGCTCCCCCCGGAGGAGCTGGAGGAGGTGTCTGGGGAGAGGGACGTCTGGGCGTCTCTGCTGAGTCTGCTGCCCCTCCAACCCGGTCCCGGATAAAACGGAAGACTACGAGTACGAGTAAAAATTAAAGCAATCAAACCCTGCTAACCAGCTTTTTGCATGTTTCCATCGGTATTTTGACAATTTATCTTTGGTGATGAGCTCCAAGCCTTGGTGGGGGTAAGGAGTCCTTGTCATAACCCTAATCTTTAGCCCACTTTACAAGTCGGCACTCTGGCTGGCTCCCTCCAAAACGTTCCTTCATTCAATTCAATTCAATTCAGTTTTATTTATATAGTGTCAATTCACAACACATATTGTCTCAAGGCACTTCACAACAGTCAGGTACATACATTCCAATTAATCCTAGCCATTGAACAGTGCAGTCAGAGTTAGTTATGTATTCAAAAGTAACTTCATGTTACTTCATACAACTTGCAGCCATAAGAAAGTTGTTAGTAAAATTTAAAAAAATATCTAAATCCAAATCTACCAGGAGTGTGATAGTTTTGGGCTTAAGCCTACATGACCACACAAAAATACAAGAACTGTGAAAACCATCTCTACTGTTATTTTGGCTCACAAATCCTCATAAATTGTAGGTTTCAACTGTGCAAACATTGAACTTGGCGTTTCTGCATTCTACTGAAAGCTAAATCAGATTTTTAGTTTGATTTTTAGTATGAGAAATGCTAACTGAGGCTTGTAGTGTTTACTACAGGTTGAAGCCTATTACACCTACCATGATAAATAAAGCTACTCTTTTGCATTTCTATCCATCTGATACGGTAGCATACGCAACTTTATCTTCATCTAAGCCAGGCTACTACGATTTTTTACTACGTCAAACATTTTTTGTAGCACCTGCCACATGATATGCTTTGCAGATGCTCTGTCTGCACTGGTAAAGATTGTCTAACCTCTGCATGCCCTGACCTGTTGTTGGCTTAATTCAGCTATTAATAATTAGGCTACCTGGGGGCACTCGTGAACCATGCAGAAGACATTGAACTTGGATCATTAAGTTATCTGTAGTCATTAAACAATCATTAAGGAGAAGAAAACACAAGATGATGACAACTATCCAAAATTAACTCACTCTGTACTAAGATAGTAAGCTACTGTGATTTTATACCCTTCATCCCAATAAACATGCACTACACAGAACAGCAGCATGTGGTCGGACATGATGTTTCACAAAATGCAATGAATTTCTATAAATTAGACACACTTAAAATTGGCTTTTAGACATTCCAACAAGTGTGGCATAATAATAAACTGTGTTACAGCAGTGGAAAAACTTTATATGTAATGCAACAGCATCAAAATCTGTCACAAAAATCCATTAGGTATGGGGAAATGCATTCCACAAAATCCAGTCTTCTTTATTTTAGTTATTAGCAATAATCCAGATCTCCTCTTTGACGAACAAAAAAAAACCCAAATGTCTTGATTTTTCATATTCATAAATACTTATAAATATATTTTATTTTACAATATGTTTAACTATATTTTGCATATGTTAACATGTTTATCTTAGAAAATTAAATAATGTTGGAAATCATCAAAACATTTTCTATCATATTATGCCTTCTTTAGAAAGAAATTATGAAAAAAGCCATAACTACATACAATTTTAGCACATTTTGTGTAACTGTTCTTTTTTCATGCATGACTGCACACAAACCATATTATACACTGGGCAAAGTACTACAGGTGAATCCTGCAGAGAATTGAAAGAAATCCAGCATTTTCTGTGTGGTTCCTATAATGTCAACAAGAAGGGATTTCTTTTTATGGTTTAATTCAACAAAAGCATTTGCAATTGGGGTTTTGGGCTTCTCAAGGGCATTCCTGGTAAAATTACTGAGACTGTGCACCATTTATCACAGCCTGACATGTGTCATGTTCCAGATTCTGGTGCAGAGAGGTTACAGCTGAAGACAGCTCCTTCTTTGTTGAGCAGTCATCAAAGACAACATCTCGTATTTATCAAAACAAAAAAGAAAGGAAAGAGAAAAGAAAATCCACTGAAGGAACAGTGTCATGTTTTCAGATGCCCTAATATATTTTTGCACAAAACACACAAAAGAGTTTAATTTATTACATACAAGATTAGATCTAGTAAAAAAATGTTTTTATTTAGTTAAATAGGCTTTATATGTTTTTAGATTCATTTAACATATTAAAAACCTGTTTTAATAGTTTTTTTCAAAAATTGGGTTATGATCCAGACTAAAGCTAAATTGATGACAGGCTGATGTTGGATTGTCTGTTTAAGCTGTTTTGTATCAGGCAGCTACAGTAAGTCATTTAAAATTAACCAAATTCTGTAAAGCAATTCAAAGGAACTGAGTGGCTTTTGCACTGCATTGTTTTGAGTGTTTTTAATCTGTTAATTTAATGATTCCACCTTGTGATCTTATTTTTACTTTTTTCTTGTCATATGTTACAAATATCATATAAATGAATCATATAAGTCATGGTAGCCTATTAACCTTTGATTATGTTGATGGCTGTCTGCATTACCTGTCTGACCGCTAAACAACATTTAGTTAATTTGTCATAATGCCACTCTCTTACAGTTTTTGACTGGGGTACCCACAAATGAAATTTTGTAAGTCAACGGAGGCCTTATCAACAGCCAAACACAATAAAATAAGCTCGAAGCCCAATTCATCAGCTTTCCTAGTTCACTCCTATGTTTAGCATGTCCATGATAGGGAGGTAGGAGGCTTTCGTGATGTTGGACACTGGAAAAACTGTTCTTTTATTTATTTATATATATAGTTTTTTAATCAGCACTAGTGGCCTTTATTTTGTATTTTTCTTTTGACAGTAGGCAGACAGCAAAGAGGGGTAGAGAGAGGGAGAGACATTCGGCAAATGTCACTGGGTCCAGGACTTGAACCCGGGACAGCCGCTTTGAGGACTATAGCCTCTGCACATGGTCGCATGCTTTTGCCCCTACACAATCAGCGCCGCGCCCCAGTAATAAGCATACTTCTGAATATGTTTTCTGTATTACACATATATTGTCACCACAACCATAATAATGTCTAATTTGATATGTTCCAGTGTATTATGTTGTAAGTATTACTATTACCATCCTACTACAAAGAAAAGAACCAAAACTATTGTACCATATCTCTATTAACAAAATTTAACTGCCACAGCAACCATTGTAATGTCTACGTGGAGTTATGGCAATGTATAATATTTAAAACCACTGTTGAGCTTCCTCAGCAAGCGTAATTACAACAACTTACTGATACATGTTTAAAGCTAGATAAGTGTTTCCATGGTATTTGCCAGTTAATATGGGGCATATTCATGTATCCCCCTTGTGACTCCAAAATAAGTTGTAGGGGGAGGCATAATGGTAGGGGTAAATGTGAAGGTAATGCTTACACTAGGAAACGGTATTGGCTTAAGAGACAACAAAGGTAGTAATATAATTTAAACAACTGATATGCAAATTATGATGTATAAGAGGCATTACAATCCAAGCTAAATTTTGTAGAGATAGCAGAGAAAGGATCACTGAACTCTGTCTTAACAACATGGAAATATGGTTCAAAACTGAAAGGAGAAAAACTCTAATGATATTTAAATGCAGTTGAGAGATAACTAACCATGACTTTCAAAGTTGTTTTTTTTTTTTTGGGCCAAATTTGCATAGAACATTGTTTGTGCCAAATACACCCAATATCTTTCTTGGGTTAAACAAACAACAGGCCAACCATACATAGCGGTAAGAATAACTTTCATGACCATACAGTAGTTAGAGTACACATGCCGCAAATACTCACCATTACTGACCTAAGTGTAAGATTGTTGGCTGCAATTACTATCTAGATGTATCACTCAAGGTTTGTATCAGTAAAAAACATTAAGATGATAATTACGGTTACATTTGTCTATGAACTCTTGTAAGACTCTTCTTCTGGCGCCATTCTTAGCAATAGCTACGTTTACATTGACATAAGTAATTGAAATAATGGCCGATTGGACTAAAAATGTGTAATGTAAACATGTCAGTCGGAATATTCTGATCGGATTCGGCAGGATCAGAATGAAATTGTAATCCGACTGAGAGGGGTGGTTTATGCAGATTGACAATCCAATCGACATGCATGTGAACACTTGACAGAATAAAATTATTCTGAACGAGGCAAGCCAACCTGAGTGCGCATGTGCACTCCACGTTAAGGTGATGGAGGGCCAGCAGCACTAAAGTTTGAGGCATCACAGAACATTCAAGGATGCTTATTTCATTCCGCTGTCTCATCCTGTAACGCAGATAGACCAGTAGCATGTCCTGCTAAGCCCGTAGCTAAATTAGGGGGTTCAGTAACGTCTCAACCGTGATTAGAACCTGGCGCGATTCCATCCTGGACACTCAGAAGACAAGCAAACTGGTGCACTGCTGCTTTGTTTGCTAGTTTTTGTTGTTCAGCAAAGATGGACGTCCTTCTTCTTCTGTGTTTTTTAGTCAAATTTGATAACTTTGCACATATCAGTGGTACATCTCTGAATAAAACCATGTGCATATAAACGCACATCTTGATCAGATTGAACAATTGTGTGCCCATATAAATGGAGCAATCCAATTAATTTTTTTGTTTATAGTCCAAATACATTTCAATCCGATCGTGAAATTATGTGCATGTAAACATAGCTATTGTTTTCTTTTTTTTTTTTGCAATAATAGATCCTAATGTTTGGGAGAGAGTTGTAGTGAGTGTGCCAAAGAAAATCACTGATAGGGTTCTTAGGACCACATCAGTATAGTGCAATGTATTTCAGTAGATCATATGGATCAACTAATTTTCCTAAGGAAATTAATTACTTTGTGGGTCAAATACAGTGATGACTAATGTGCAATTGTATATACAATATTCGGAACTGCCACAAGGTTTTCTGCCAATACTGTTTGATTTAATCTTTCATTTTAATAATTTTATTTCAACAATCAGACTAGTTGTGCTTGTCTCAAATTTTGTATTGTGTATTGTGTATTTTCCCATTCTTTTAAAGATTAACCTTTTTTGTTGTGTATTATCTAGAAAACAACATTTTCTGCCTTTGAGTTGCTGGAGGGTTGATAGGAACATATTTTGCATGGTGGATTTCCATTACTCATTACTTATTCTAGAATTGCGCCGCTCAAGGTGGCAGCAGGTTGGAGTAGCTGTTACTTTTGATTCTGATTTATTCTGTTTTGGGAACTATTCCTCTTGTGGTGGATACAGTTGATTTTTTTTTTTTTTTGGACGACTGTCCTCTCCGGTGTCAGATGCTGTGCAGCTTGGAGGATTTTTCCTAATACTTTCTATTTTTGGACATTTGTTATGATGCATTGCCATGGCAACGGGGTTGTTTCTTACAA
>JAHUTJ010067163.1:0-17919 GCA_036250325.1 Characodon lateralis
AAGGGGGCCAAATAATATTGCACGCCCCACTTTTCAGTTTTTTATTTGTTAAAAAAGTTTGACACATCCAATAAATTCCATTCCCCTTCACGATTGTGTCCCACTTGTTGTTATATTTTTAAAGTAAATTCAGTCTGGCTACAGACAGCAACATAGCACAGAGTGCTTTTCTAAAAGTACATGATGACATAGATATGCAGGCTGCATGGTGGCGCAGCTGGTATCACTGTCGCCTTGCAGCAAGAAGATCCTGGGTTTAACTCACTGCCGGGTTTCTGCATGGAGTTTGCACATTCTCCTCGTGCATGCGTGGGTTCTCTCCGGGTACTCCGGCTTCCTCCCATAGTCCAAAAACATGACTGTTTGGTTAATTTGTCTCTCTACATTGTGTGAATGGGTGTGTACATGGTTGTGTGCCTGTGTTGACCTGTTATGGACTGGCGACCTGTCCAGGGTGTACCGCCCATAGACTACTGGAGATAGGCACCAGCTTCCCCGTGACCCACTATGGACGAAGCGGTACAAAATGACTGACATAATGACGTTTATATGTGCGTTGATGTTAGGTGCCCTGTTGTCCTGGTGCTGCTGGACCTCACAGCAGCCTTTGATATTGTCAATCATTCTGTCCTTCTGTCTCACTTAAGGCCCTATGGGCCTGATCTAATAAGATCCCAAATCCAGACAAAGGTGTTGTACCATAAAGTAATGGTGCACTAGAATTATCCAGACGCAAGAACATGTAGCGTTGAAGGAGTTTTTCTATAGGAGATATGGCATGGCTTTTATTTATGACTGGCTCCAAATCAGCCTTCAGAATAGACATAGCTGGATAGATATGTCCCTACTATTTTTATTTCTGACAGTCCAAATGGGTTGACCCACGCATAGCAGGTTCTCTCTCCGTTGTCTCTCATCGTATCTATGCCTCCTTCTCACCACAAGTACCTCAGACGTGTTTGTAACACTGTGCCAGTTTGCACCTGCCTTTCAATCATGCTAAAAATAAATCACATTGTGCATGCTAAATGATGACATTTGAATATCCTCTTCCTAGTATTTTGCTTATTTTGATAATGAGCATATATTCTGCATATTTTTAAGAAGGTAAACACACTAAATGGATTGCACCTGTTTTGACAGACGCAATCCTCAGTGCACCTGGTTAGTAGATCAGCTTGGCACGCGTCATCAGGCTTGCATGTGATTAATACACGCAAAACTATAGTAGATCAGGCCCTATGTTGATATCCATGACTCAGCTCCTAAATGGTTTGCATCTTATCTGATAGACAGATCTTTCACATTATGATTAATAAAATATCCTCCTCTGGTGTTTCTTTGTCATGTGGGGTGCCACAGGGTTTCATTCTTGGTCCCCTTCTATTTCCTCTCCTTCTGCTGCCACTAGGAGTGAATATGTATCGGCAGCACCTGTTTTTCTTATATTATGCAGATGATCTCCATAGTTAAAACCAGGTAACAGTCAGGTACAGTATCTGCAGGAAAACAGACGTACACCAAAATTTCCTGTTTTTAAATGAACAAAAGACAGACTGCATTTTGTTTGGCAAAAATGTTACTCAACGTCAGTGCTCTGAATTTTTAATTTAGCAACACAAAAAAATCTGGGGGTGATTTTTGACAAGGATTTTAAATTCAACAAACAAGTTGAATCAGTAGTCAAATTGTGCTTTTACCACCTTTCTCTTTTAGCTAGAGTTAAGCCTTTTAAACTGTAATGATCTTGAGAAGGCTATACATGCTTTTATCAGCTCAACAATCGATCACTGTAATGCTCTTCATGTTGGTGTCTCTCAGTCATCCCTCATCAGGGTTCAATTGGTCCAAAATATGGCTGCAAGTCTTTTAAAATGAACTTCCAGATGCGAACACATCACGCCCATTTTAATCTCCCTCACTGAGTTCCTGTCCATTTTAAAATGGATTTTAAACCTTTTTTTTAGCTTTTAATGTGATATTTTATTCCCGATTTTTTTTTTCTTTACTTTTATCTGTTCTATTTGTTTTATCTGTCTTTGAATAATTTTTATGAATTTATTTATCTGTTTTAAAGGGTTATATGAATGAATAAATGAAAATGAAAGGAATAAAATAGTTTTATTTTCCTTTCTGCTTTGCATTGTGAATTGGTTGTTTGAACACCTGGCAGCTGCTGTTCTTTGTAAGCTTTTAGAGCTAATTTGGCTTCAATTTGGCTTTTCCTTTTACTCAAAAAACATTGGTCCCTAAACATACATATTCACACTGAGCTCTGATATCACTCCATCATGTTATTGGTTTCAGTCTTATTCCGATGTTTATTCTTATTCCTTGACTAAAGTATTTTAAGTTGACCTTGAAGTATTTATTTAATAAATTCTTGTATTTTGAAGAGAAGTTGTTTGGGTTTTATTCTTTATATGTGTGCATTTTTTTCTGTTTGAGAATGCCACTTCGAAAATTTACATCTTCATCTATTGTTCTATTGTATCACGCCTCACCAGGCAGGTATTCAGAAAATAACTGACTGAATAACAGAACTGTTTGGCTATTAATTGGTGATAATCAGGCGGTGCCACAACTTTGTATTCGTTTTTTTTATTTTTATTTTGTGGGACTAGTGACCTTTATTTTGCAGTTTATAGACACGAAATGGGCACAGACCACACTCACCCAGCAAAAGGTATTTTACGTCTGCTATCTTCTGGCAGGCGGTATAGGTGCCTGCCAGCACGAAAAACACTTCAAGACAGTTATTGTCCATAAGCTGTCAGACTACTTAACTCTGGACAATAATACTGTACCAAACCACATGTGCGACACTTTATTAGCTTATTGCTGCTGCACGATGTGTACTTTTTTTATTGCATGGCATTAGTACTTTTGTTTTTATAGTGAGTTGAACAGTTCTTCTTACTGCAAGCATTTCATTGCATTGTTGACTGTGTGTTAACCTGCATATGACAAATAAACCAATACAATACAATACATACGATAGAGTGAAGGGGGAACCAGTTATTTACTCTGTCTCATTTCATCATGGGAAGGTTTAACACTGTATACTGTTAATGATGCAGTGAGAGTAAAAGTACCTTTATGCCTCCCTTGGTCTTGCGTATGTTCTTCTTTTTGTTGTTAGGATCAGATTCAGATGGTTGCTTGTTACTGTTGGAGTTATCAGAGAGCTTTCGAGCCAAGGCTGAAATGACATCATGAGAACAAAGAAACTAATTACATAAGAGTCACAATTATCCATACTTACATTCAGGCTCTGGGTGAGCTCAGATAGCTGAACTACAGTACTAGTGTTGATTAGCACAAATACAAGTTAGTCTGTATAAGTTTACAGACCAGGGCGCAAAAGATGTTTACAGGCAATAAACGTTTTAACAGTCTGAATCTCTTTCACAAGTTGTCTATTCTTAGACATGAATCAGTTAAATTGAAACATCCCACTCACGTTGCTGACCCCCAGAAGTCCTGGTGGGGTTTTTTTGTGTTGGACGTTTGGGAGACGACTCAGGCCGTGGGGCAACTGGCTGAATTGGCCTCGTCTGTTTTGCTGACAGCCTCTTTAAGCTTACATGTCTCTTCTCAAACATCTCTTGAACATCCTCCAGTCTTTTGAGTGCCTTTAGGATGTTGCCCTGCAAATGTACATCACAATTAAATGCATTAGCATTCTTTTTACTTCTAATTTAAGTAATGCTATTCTGTGTAGTGCACCTTTATATCCTCTGACAGGACAACTTCATACTGCTTGTGAAGGTTCCTCAGTTCTGTCACATGGTTCTTTTCTGCCGACTCCAAAAAGTGTTCAATGTCTGTTAAAGCTGATTCTGCCCCTTCCTGTGACTGGCACTTATCCACAGCTTGGGAAGCCAGCAGGAAGATGCCTGACTCACACCACTGGTTCACCTGAACATCCAAAAAATTCAAACTGGTTAGACCTGGGCAAGGTTTTGATGCCACATCCACCTTTCTTAAGCTCTAAAATCAAAAAAGGAATCAATATAAAGACAAAGATCATACATTTCCTCTGTTGTGTTTACAACAGAGGAAAGGTTGTGTTTACAAAGTATGATGAATAAGACATTTAGGAGTCAAACATCAGTGGGAGAATGGGAAATAAACTGGATGCAACAAAGTGCAGAATACAATTGCACTCCGTAACCTCCTAACCTTCTCTGTGATATCACCAACGATGGCTGCATTTACTGTCTGGAACAATAAAGGGTTAACCACGAGACAGATTAGAAACTGTCGACTTCTATTCTGATGGCCTTCGCGTTATATGTGTGATTTGTCCTACAACTGTGATGGTGTCTACAAACGTTCCATCTGAGCGGGTCGCCGGTAGGGAACCATGACTAATAAGAGGGGAGAGGATGGAGGCTTGACACCTTAGCGTTGGATTTTAATGTACTGACAGTGTGTTTAGAAGAGGCTTTGCTCTCTTAAAGCATTGCATGCCAGCTGAGTTTACAGGAATGTGTTACTTGTATAGAAATATGCTATGTGAGTTCCTTAGCTAAAACAACAGTCTGATAGAAATGTAAGGAAGTGCATTGCTTGCATTAAGAAAATAGCATTTCAATGAACTGCTATAAAACAAAATGCGATTTGTTCTGATCTCTCCACTCTGACTAACTGTTACCCAATCAAATCAGCATTGTGATGCATTTGAAATCAGACTGTTTCCATCAGTCAGTTTGTTTGACATAGGCAAGACTTGCTAAAGAAATAATCAGTACAATAACCTTGCATAACCAATCATATTTCTCTCAGGCATGATGGATTCCCTGAAAACAACTAACAAAACAATAACTGACTTAGCTTTATTAATCATGTATAAGTAGATATTTGTTTCCACTGTATGTTTTCTTACCTACCCAGCAAGTGATGTTTCTTATGAACTATGTAGGAAACAACATTTTTTATTATCACTAGGTACATTTGCAAAATACTTATTTAGTTTGATAGTCCACCAGAAGCTAAACTTCTCAAGCAATACACACGAACATGTCAGGCTTAAATTCAGCCTAACCTCTGAAAGTTCGACTTTCACACCAAGACTAACTGCTGAAGCGGGATTTACTGTTGTATGAATACATTGAATTTTCTGTCCTGTACTATGACAAAGAAATACCAGATGAAGATGCCAACAGCAGTGAATTTCTAGACTTATTAAGTTTGGACAGGTAGAAGTCTTCATTGTTGAATTCAAATACATGAATGTAAACCAAATGCCAAACATCTAATTAGTTTTCTGAGACTGACATTTCTAATATGCTTCAAACCTTTCACATCCATACCTTCTCAATACCCATGTGTATGTGCAAAGCTTTGGATAAAACATCAGACTTCTTCTTGGCCTCATTGCTGAAGTCATCACAGACCCGCCGGAGCTCCACACATTTTGGGCGGATGGAGTCCACGGCGTAGTGGTTGCTTTGGATGAGCTGGTCACCATGCATGGCATGGAGCTGGGCCTTTTCCAGTGTGGACTATAAAAAGCAAGTAATGTCAGAAATGTTATTCTTATTTTCTAACAATAATTATTAATTCTGAGAATGTTTTCTGTCTTTATAAAAGGTTCAGAGCTCTGAAAAAAACATTTTGTGAGCATTTATATCTTTAAACTTATGCTTTTTTGGTTTAGGAATAATGCTTATGATTGGGGAGCTGGCGCCCATCCCCTCCTTCCTAACATATGCAGTACCACACATAGAGTCCTGAGGTGTGGGAGAATGGATCTTGCAAGCATGGGGAGAGCGCCATCTAGCAGCATCCAGGAGGGCCTAGGGGGTTTCTGGCAGTGCCACAGGGGGACTGGGAGAGGGCTGCCCCCGACTTGGTGGGTGTTGTTTGCGAGGGTACTCAGGCCTCATCCCAAAGTGGTGGGTTCCCTTCGGATGGCCTTTGGCTCCTGGGGATGTGCTGGGCTGGGCGTGGTCTGCAGGGACTTTTTGGGGCTCTGGTAGGCATCCCTTCCTCTTCACTTCCCAGGGGCTAACTCACCAGGTGGGAACAGTAATGAAACAACCAAAAAACAGTGATGGCCTGTGTATATGTCCACCTGGTGCTGTTGTGGGCTTCCAGAGTTGAGTCCACCTGTCATTTGCTGCTCTTGGGTGCTGTGTGTTGCCGGCCTTCCACCATTCTCGTCACTAACAATTACAGGTGATAAACTTGCACACAAACACTTATTTCTACGCATAGTGTACCCCCCCCCCCCCCCTATATTTTTCTATATATTTAATTTTTTTTCAATTTTTCCGACAGTAGGCAGACAGGAAATAGAAGGAGAGAGAGGGGGAAGACATTCTGCAAACATCTCCAGGGTCCGGGACTCGAATCCGGGACGGCTGCTTCGAGGACTGTAGCCTCTATACATGGCGCCCGTAACCCCTACACCTCCAGTGCCACACCTCTTTAAATTTGATTTTAACTGAATTGAATATAGTATACCTGAAATGCTAAGACATTCAACTGTGTTAACATGTTGAATTTGCAATAGATGGTAATGCTTGTACATACACCCCTCTTTTGCATAAAAACATTAATATGGAATAGTTTTTACTTATGAATCTGTGATAGGATCTTAATCAGAACCTTCCAAAAGAAGAGATGTTTCATTTAAAAAGGATTGTAATATAGAGTGAAAATAAGAAAAACGTATTAGTGTAATGTTTTGTGTGTGCTTTTGCATGTGTGTGTTGACAGACCTGAGCCTTTTCCTCAAGGGCTTTGAGCTCTTTCAGCAGATGTTCCACTCTGGCCACACAATCTCCAGTATCAGATAAACCTTTTAGAGAGTCCATCAGAGTGTCTAAAGATACTTTAACCTGAAGAAACAGACATATAGATTGTGATGCACACAGGATAGAATGGAATAGAAGGATAAAGATAAGTGGGGAAACTGACGGTGTAACAGCAGCAAATTGATTTTTAAATAGAAGCACACATGCTCAAAAATAGGAAGAACTGCAGTAGACAAAAACAATAAAACATCTAATTATTACAGAACAAATGTGAAATCCTTAAATAACATATTGATTGAATATTTTAGTATAGATGTAGAATGGCCTTTTACTCAAGGAATGTATAGAGATAAAGTAATGGCTTTTTGGTATGTGGAAACTCACGTTTCAGTATTTCTAGTGGTGCACTGTTTCTCGGGACAACAGCATTTGTTTTTCCTGTACCAGTGCTTCTGTTCTATCGCTGCTATAGAACCAAACTGCTGGAGAACTGGATGCAGTAACCACCTTTCAAGAAATTTCCTTTTTAATCTTAATTTTAACATATTTTGGGCCTTGTTATTTTATTCTTACCATTGTTTGTTTCCATTTATAGCCAGAAGCCTTAGTGTTAGTCTGCTTGTCTCTGTCCTTGTCCTCTTGGACCTGCAGCAGGTGGTCTCTCATCCTGAACTTGGTTCTGCTGGAGGTCCATACCCAGAAAAGGGAGTTTTCCGCTCCCCTGTTGCCTGGTGCTTGCTCAGTGTTGTGGATTGTCTAAAGGTACATTTTCACTGATATCTCCTTGTTTTCTAAGATGACATTTTACTAGCTTTCCTGAAATCTTTTCATTAAAATAAAAAAAAAAATGTATGATTTATTGTTGGACTGAATGTGACTGAAAGGAATTTAATGAAACACATTTGATTTGGAACTGATGTGCTCTGATATCGTAGAAGGTTTATATGAAGGAACATTTATATGATAGATGTTTTAAATGTCAGTCCTGGCAAAGTCCCAAGGAACAAAACTTTCCAAAGTGAGATAAATCTTTTCTTCCAAACCAAGGGTATCGGTCTTGAATGTGTTTGAAGAAAGGACAGAAATGATCCAAAGATTGTTAGTCAGAGGCTATCATGCTGACAGTGGTTATACCTCTCTAAAATCCTGTTCAAAGTGGCGCAGCTGCAGGCACTGCTCCAGCTTCAGATGATGCGTCGACCAGAACTGTTCAAAAGCATTCTCTGTCTCGTCAAGTTGGGCGAGGAGCCTAAAACACAAAGAAGCTACTTTACCAGGTATACTGAGAAAATGGACATTTTCAGACTAAAGACTAAGATTACAACATAAAATAAAAATGATGTCAGTTACCTTTCCACAGTGGTTTGGTTCTCCATCTCATCGGGGTTGAGTTTGTGATTCTCCGACTTGGCTGCCTGATCTTTAATGCAGGTAAACAAGGTGCTGCCTTGTCTTAAAGCTAGTTTCAGCTCATCCTGTTTTAGAGGTATGAAGGAATTTAAAATGTTAATAGAAGTGGCTTGTAAAAAATCTTTACACCCAGTGTGTTTGATACAGAATTCAAAAAGACAATAAAACAATTATTATGAGTTTAAGTTTTGACAATAAAATGAGTTGACCTAATGTTTAAACCTCTGCTTGCTGTATTTTCAACACTCGCTGCTATGCTTTTTTAGGAAGAACGTTTGGATGAAATATTAGTCTTCATGCATTTTTTGTGTTTTAAATGTACTGCCTCACCTTGAGGTTGTTGTGTTTGTCAGTGTGTGCTGTGAGCAGGTCTTTGGTGCTCTGCACATCATTGGGAAGCTCTGTCTCTGCCAGCTCCATACCAAACCTCTGCAGCAGCTGTGCTGTAGTTTTCACCGTCAAGGCAAAGTTTTCTATGGCCTATGGAAAAACACTGACATGTGATTCCGAAGCATTTTGCAACATTACTAGCCACTGAACCAGATTTTTCAGGATATTTGAAGGTGTAAGATAACGCAGTCTTTGATCTTTATATACTAGTAATTGTTAGTGATTAGTCATGTGAAATAAGTTAATCATGTGGCTACAGGATATAATAACAGTAACTGTGCACAAGCAGAAGCAAAAAACGTGGTTTCTTCATTAGCATGCGGCTAACAAAGGTGTTAGCTTTTCCACATGATAAAAATACATTAAACTGAAACTGAGCTTCAGCCTATTACACAGCATATGTGCAAGCTGGCGCTGGCGCTGGCCCTGCCCCTGCGCTACGAGAAGCTGCTACACGTTGCTAAAGAAGTAAAAGTTTGTTTTTTCATCAGCCATTGCTTTAAAGGCTTGGATTATAACCTGTCTATAGATGTGTTTTACCTTGTGCCAGCCTTTTAGGCTGATCAATGTTTTATTATGTGAATGAAGCAGGTTCTAGCACTGGTATTGCTCATGATGTGCTTCAATATAAGTCGCATAAAACATCCATTAATGAGTCATGTGCCGCCAATGTTTGTAGGCTGCAAGGTTGTGTAACTCAGCTGACCATCAGCTGAGCTGTTGCTACCAATAACTTCATGATGTTTCTCTATAAATGATAGTCTGCTCTGTCTCTCTGTGTTTAACACTGCCTCTCCTCTGGACAAAGCCAATAAATGAGCTACAGCTGTCCCATAAAGTGCACTGGTGCCTCAAAGCGTATCTGTTTAGCTGTGTTTCTCTCCTCAATGAAGCAACTAAAGGAACTCCTGCTTCCATCACCTCCGCTGTGGCAAAATATTTGCTCAGGATGAGAGATAGTTGCAATCTACTACATGAAATCAGCTGGGCTTCCTTTGATATATTAGAATTATATATATAATAGAGTAGCTTAGCGTTGCTCTCAGAATGACTGCTCACTCCTGGTTATCTTTCCCTGTAACTGATTGTGTCTACCACCATCATGGACAAGAGGTTAGCTGCATTTGTTTGTACTGCTCTATGTTTGCATACGTGATATGCCGGCCTAAGTGGTATGAAGGTGAAGAAGTTTTGAGAATCGTTTGAAAGGAGTCTTATTTTCATTCCACAGAAACTGACATGAACTCAGTCATGGCAGTGCCTTCTGACAAGTTAAATACTTGGGGTGAAGTATAAATAAGTTAAAATTATACATTGTTTATGCGTAGTATTTGCTCACAGTTCGGTGGTGTATCCACTGGCTATGAGAGTACTCGAGACTACCTCCAAATTCCTGGGTCAGCTGGCTTTTATCCACATACCCATGAAGATCTGATAGAGAGTTCAGCATAACAATCTAAAAGAAAAGGATTACCAAGTATTACGATCATTTAAGTGCTCAGAACCATGTCCTGGATCATACTACAATAACACTAACCCTCTATGATACAAATAAATATTTAATTATGTTTAAACATTCATGATTCACAAATTCTGCACCTTGACTTTAGACCGATTGATATTTATGGTAAACAATGAACATACAGTAAATGTCTCAGAATTTTTATTTTTTTTAAATTATACTTTGTCTTATCTTCCCACTTATATTGGCGGAACTAAAAATTTGTGTGTGGGTTTTTTTTTTTTTTGTAAACTATCATGTCCAGACGTGTCTATGTATATAAATCACCTATTATTGTCCACAGTTTTGTATAGTGCCTGTGTTTTAGGTCGAATGGTGTATAATGTACAGGGTGCTACTCAAGGATGAATCAGACTTGTGGAGATCCACAGTTTTCTTCTGACTATCTCAACAGATTTATTTTTTATTTTCCAATGTTGTCACACAAGGAAACAGCTGGTACATCTCCAGTTAATTCAAATATTGTAAATTACATAATCACACAGCACTCTGTCTCTGTGTTCATTTTCAGAAGGTTCCAAGAGTCATGAAATCACGATGTGGGATTTTCCATATTGCTTAAAGATATAACATTGCTAGTGTTTAGTAGAAATTTCAATGTTGTTATTTAGCAAACAGAAATATTTGCTAAATAACCACTTATTCATGGGTCAACCTATAAATGTTATCCTGACCTAAAACAGAAACAGTCTCATATAAAGTCAAACAGTGAGTTAAAAAATAGATTGTTTACTTTTCTACAGCTTATGTAAATATCTGGTTTAATCTGGTTTAATTGTAAAAATCTGATATTTTAATGTCCAGAAAACCTGTGGCACCCTGGCTTAGCTTTTTTTTAAGTACAGGTAAGATACCAGATAGTAAAAGTCATAAAAAGATACTCAATCATGAAGTGAAAAGTATTATATGTTTAGTCACATTTGGAAAAAAATGTCTCATTGACAGGGTGTCTACGCATAAATCAATTAAGAACATTTTTTTTTTGTTACAAATTTTTATATTTTATTTTTTTATCCACTGGCAGGAGAAATACGAAACTTTTGCAGAGTAAGAAACCAGATCCTTTTTCTCCAATGAATATGAGTGTTTAGTGAAAGTTTTAACATTTGAATTTAATTATAAACCATTCATTTGTTGTTTGACCCAGATTGAAACACATTCCTGCTTCTCTGTACCTTCATTTTGAAGTCATCCTTGTGCAGCTTTATTCCAATATCAGCTATTGTCCTCTGAAAGAATCTGGATGGCCTCAGCACCAACACCAGCTGAAGGTTTCCTGGAAATGCACCCTGAAAACAACATGAACATAGAGGTGTTTCAGTGAGGTGTTAATGACCTCTGTGCCTATTAAGATTTTCTTCAGCTTCTTCCAGTGTCGATTCAGAGATGGCAGCAGCCTATTAATAAGACCTGACAAATTCAAAGCTGGTAACTTAGTTTTGTGTATTTGGTGCCAGAGTTGTTTGGCTACATCTGCAGTTATTAACTTATATATTTGATCATAGCCTTTTAATTATGAGAATCTGTACAAGATTTAAGAACAAAAAAGACAAGAAGAACTCTAAAATATGCTCTTGTCTATTTAGTTCAAAGACTTGCAATAGATCAGTGACACTGACTAAATCGGCTCATTTAAAAAACAGCCTGTATTGCTACACAGAAGCGACACTGGAGTGAATTTGATCTTGCTTAAACATGAATCACTGAGAACCGTTCAGACTGGGTTTATGTTCCACTACACATTTCTGAGAGTGTAGATGCACCAGTAAAGATAACAGAACGTTTTAAGTGCTTTACACAATTCTATTTAGGAAAGAAACTTGATAGGGAGCTGGAAACCACTGCCTGTTAACATCAAGAAACTAAATCCATAAATTGGATAAAACCTTTTTTCAGAACAGTGTTGCAGTTTCTGGTTCCTGGGCTGGAAACAGGGGAGTTGAAGAAAGGACCCTCTGCTTCTTGGAAAAGGTCCCTGTGGCTGTAATAAAGTTTTGCTTTATTTTACCGTTCCTCTTTCTGTTTCGACCCCGATCTTGTTTTGGTTGTTTCTTGTCTCAGTTTTAATGATGCCAGTTTTTGTGCTTTGACAGTTTGTGTTCTGCTCATAATAACTCTACGCAGGCTGCCTTCCTTGTCTATCTGACTCCACATTGTTCCCCAATTTTAATTAAAAATAAATAAACGTGCCTGAAAACATTGCTCTGTTGTTGAGAAGTTCAACTAAACATATTTTTCTGAGGTCTTATACAGGTTCTTGGAGAACTCACAGCAATCCGGGATAGAGAGGCCTTCACTGAACTCCATTTATCCTTCCGCCGATCAATGATGATGATGAAGCCGATGCTGGCAGCATCCAAGCTGGAGATAAGTGACACAAGAAACTTTAGAATGGCATGTCCTATTGTATTGCGACAGTCTGGAAGATGCTGCCATGAACACTGAAAGCAAACCTGAAAAGAAAGGTATCTTTTACATTTCTTGGATTACAAATGTGGAATTCAGTTCAATTCAAAATCCAATTAAAAAAATGATTTATTCACTCCAAAGGAAAATTAGGGGATGTTCTCACTGTCCAAGATTCTTGAATAGCACTGGACAAGATGGCATCTTGCTGCAGTAGCTGTGTTACATGACATGAATCCACCTAGTGAATTATATGAGATTTCTCTACCTAATTTTCTGGTTCAACTTTAACTTTACTTTTTCAAAAACTTTACTTTTTCTGCCACAATTTGGGGTTGGACATAAAAATCATTTTTGTTGAAGTGTAAAAACTGTTTTATTCCTTGAAATCTTTATTATTAGTTTTAAAAAGCTTTACATTAGGATATGCTACTGCATAATTCCTCCAAAGAGTATCAGATTGTATTTATTCCTGGTGACAGTAATTAAAGACCAATCACTTGCTTATAAAATGTTAAACTACATTGCTCAAAATATAAGGTGGCAGCATTGCTAAAAATCCAAGGGTTTAGGTTTATTTCTGGTGTCTAATGTTCACATCACTTCTATTACATGAAAAAGCTTTATCCGTGAAATATTTTTATCATTTGAAAATCAAAATGCCAGAATTTGTGAGGACAGGCTCTGAGAAAAGCTTGGGGTCCAGAGTATTTATGTGTGTGTACATACCTGGGGATACTGGTCAGGTAGGTTACTACATTAAGGAAATCTTCCTCTGGCACTTCACTGAAGCCTGAGTACTCTGGGAAAGTGATGATAGGGGCACCGTCCTTTCCTCGCCCTCCTGCAGCACAAGAACATCCAATGAAACAATTACTGTCCTTTTTATCTGTGCTTCACTACCAACAGTTCAAACTGTCAAAAATAATGTCATTTTTCCACAGACAAAGATATTTTGTCAACAAAAATGACACGATGATGTGGCCACTCCATTAAAGGGCCATCATGCAGACACCAGACACACATCCGACTGACCACTGCTGCACAGTGTTTGAGATAAGAAACTAATCATTGTAATATTTCCTATCTATTGGGCACTAACAGTATTTACTCCCCAGCTCTTCTTTTAGCCATGGATGACCAGAATGGAACATTCAATACATTTCTATAATTGAATAATTGTGTGTTTGCTTAAACAAATAGATGCACTGCACTGAATTTCAAATATTTGAATAGCATTAGAGAATTATAAATGTGGACAAACTGACGTAATATTTAGGCTGGAACTGAGGTTATTCAATCTTTTTTTTTGAGCTGAGTGGAGTGATGACCGCTGCAACATAGTTACTGTACATAATGGCCCTTGTGTGGTTTGTTAATGGTGAAAAATGACCCTGCATGGGATGGTCAGTCACCACCATGCAACCAGCTCCTGTGTTTTCCTGTGTGGCTGAACCTGTTGCTCCTAGATATAATACATAAACTGAACACTAACCAATGCAAGCACTTCATAATAAAAGCAGAGTATGTACTTATATGTAATCTTAAAAACTAGAAACTTCAGACATCTCACTTATGTTGACATCTGAAAGATATTTCCTAATTTTGTGTGCTCTGCCACTCTGGGTCCCTGAGCGAGACCCTTAGCCCCAGAATGCTCCCCGGGCACCGCACGATGGCAGCCCACTGCTCCCTGTAAGGGATGGGTTAAATGCAGAGGACAAATTTCGTTGTAATGTACATGTGCAATGACCAATAAAGATGATTATTNCCAGAATGCTCCCCGGGCACCGCACAATGGCAGCCCACTGCTCCCTGTAAGGGATGGGTTAAATGCAGAGGACAAATTTCGTTGTAATGTACATGTGCAATGACCAATAAAGATGATTATTATTATTATTATTTAAAACTTGTGCATACAGTCAGAGGGTGAAACTCTACACTGACATGTTGCAAGACGAGTGGAACGTGTGAGTCAGGTGGACTCGTTTTAGGCATCTTAAAGGTTTTACAGCAAAGCAACTCTGTTAATGTTCTGAAGCCAGGTAGTAACATATTCTTCTCTTTGGTAAATATATCTAGTTGAGAAGCACAGTAAAGAACAGTTAATATACTTTCTTTTTACTGTTAAAAACATTTATTTAGAAAACGTTGAGTTTTTATATACATGCTTTGCATTTAAAGCAAGGAAAAGTGAAACAGTTCAACACACACTTTGACAAAGAAAGTGTAGAAAATATCTACTGAATTTCTTTATAATGCTTGCATTTAGACCAAATGGCCATAAGATGGCCTCCTATAACACACAGACATGATACCCATGGACAGAAGGCTAGTTCTATTTAGAATCAGAACTGGCATTAAGTACAGAACTCTTTCATATTGTACAACCATCTATAACAGATTTCTAATGTTTTCCTTCTGTTTCTTTGCGCAGTAATCCTCTTGAACAAAACTATTGTGTGACGGAACAGATGAACTCACTATTCTATCCAGCAGCTTTCCAGTTTATATGACGGCAAAAACATATTCAGCTTCTGAATCTAAATATCAGATTGTTCATCTGGGTCAACGGTACAAAATAAATGCTGAGGGTGGAACCCTTGCAAAAAGCTGTATCTAGCTGTTGTGTGAAAACTAAGAGAAGGAACGAGAGGCATCCTGGCAGAACCACAAAGACTGCTGTGACAAATCTACCAGCACATCTGGAAAGTCTGAGAGTACCCAGACTAATGAGGGGGATGGCAGAACTTAGATTCCTGCCTAGACTTTTAGAATTGCAAGGACATTCTAGAGGACAAGACGGGAAGCTGGGAATGCTGTACTTTGAAACACATGTATTGTATTTAAGGGAGTGTGAAAAAAGTGTGTATACACTTCCAGTTCTAAACTCAACTGATATTCATTGTCTGTGACTGGAAACGTATTGAAAGTATGCAAGTGCAGACATGCAAAGAGATTCATGAAGCACTCTGGATCAGCTAATGTGACCCATATTATCCAAAAAGGTACTAAATGTCGGGGTTCAACATTTTGGACTCTGTTTGGTTTTATGTTTGTTTTGCTTTTCAGTTGGGTATCTTTATTCTTTGGGCTTAGTAATGTTATTGGTTTATTCCTTCAGTTATTTTGATGTTAGTTTTGTTCTCTCTCCCCTCACTCATAGTTCCTTTAGTTGTTGTTTTCTTATTTATGACTTAGAATGGTTTTCTCATTATTAGTAGTATTATTATTATCATAGTTCTCTAGCTTAGTTCCCCTAGTTTACCTCTATTCTTCCAGTCCCTCCTGATAGGTTAGCTTTAGTTATTGTTTACGTTTGGTTTACATTTATTCTAGTTCTCGCTTTCTCTGCTTCCTTCCCAGTTAGTTCAGTCAGTGTTGGTTTAGGTTTGTTCACTTTTGTAGTCAGGGTTTCTTTATGGTTTCTTTTGATTCATATTTTGCCAGTTTCTTAGATCTTAGGTTGTTGTGTTTGTTCTGTTACCTCCAGTTTCTCAGTTTCCTTTAGTTCATGGTTATTCCTGATTCTCATGCTTCATTTGGTTATTTATCTTTGTCTATAGTTTTGCTTAGGTCTGTTTCCTGTATTGTTAATTAGTTCCTTTCCCCATGCTTTAGTCTTTGTGTTAGTTTCACCTGTTCCTTTAGCCTCCCTGCTTCCATGTCACAGCTGTTCCTAGTTCTTTTGATTATCTGCCCTTTGTTACCCTCTGTATGTTAGTTGGTCGAGTTTCATTGTTCTTCGCTGGTTCCTCCCGTTCACTACCCCTGATTAAGTTCTGTTTTGCTACGTTCCTGCAGAGAGAACTCATGTAAGTTTTGGACTCGACTCATGTTAGTACCTGCAGTGATTTTTGCTATGTTTTTGGAATCCTTTGAATAAACATGAAGCCTTCCTTTAACATGCTGCTGCCCAGCTCTTGTCTGCATATTGGTCCACTTCAGCTGCAGAATGTGACACTAAAATCAAAACTAGATTTACTAGAAATAGAACATCCATTCAAGTTATGTTTTTTTTTTTTTTTTCTTTTTAAATTAAAGGGCAAACTAAAAACTACAATAAAGCAGGATTGTTACACTGACAGAAGTTACATATGTTTAGAAAACATTCATCATTATACAAAAGACAAATTCTGCTTCATGTTTGGAATGCAGTGTGGCTGTAAACAAATCAGGAGAATACTCTATTTTAATGCATTTAACCAGAAAACTTAAACAAATTCAACCATAGCTACAGATTAATCTTTTATGTGACACAAGAAATTAATATGCAAGCAGTCATCATGGAAAATGCCTGATGAAATACACTCATGATCAGGTGATTTTTTTTTTTGCCAAATTGACATGGCACTAATCATTTCATTTTCAATGTAAAACAATGATAATAAATGCTATTTAAACAGGTGTGCACTTTTACTCATCAGGGCATATAGCTAGGCTGACTTCTGAAAGCAGTTTACTCAGACTGGCAAATACAGCCTGAATTACCTCTCTCATGGTGTGTTCTCTTTATTTGACAAGTTACCTTCAGGCTGATGACAGAGCCTACAAGTATAAAACCCAAAGGCTCATGTTTCTTTTAATTCTCCCTTTTAATCTCCCCATATAAGCAATGCTTGCTGATGATTTCTCTGACTGGGCTGTCATCAACATTTAACATGCAAAACGAGGCCTGTAGACTCTGAAATATATCTTTCGGATTTTTGGCAATTCTCTTAGCATTGCCTGTTTGAACATTGGGGAGAATTTGCAGAGGCATTTGCACCTGCCAAGATTAGCAGAAGTTTTAAATGTTATTCTTTCTTACAATTGAATAATCAATTCTAAATTGTCTCATACATGGCCTTATAGTGCTTCCTAGATTGATAGGTGACATCATTTACTTCACTAAGATCATTAATAAGTTCCTTTTACATTGGTATGTTGTTTACAAAACTCCTGCATGCTTCAGACCAGCAAAGTGACAAAGACTGTGCTTGTTTAGAGATGGTCACACTGGCTGATCAGTTGCATTCCATTAGCAGGACCCACTTGCTTCTTTTCCTCTCAATTTCCACTGAAGAAGCAAGTGGAAGACCTCTTCTTGAAAAACAAGGAAAGGTAATCCAGATTAACACCATATTGCAGTGGGACAGAAAGGGTTAATTATCTACCTGAAAGTAAGGCAAACTGGCGATGAAGCTGCTCTATTATGTCCACAGCCAGCAGGGGTCTGATCTCCTGCTGCATGATTTCATCTGCAACAAGAGACAATCTGATCACATACATAAAAAGCAATGACATTTGCATGAGTGAGTATACAGTACAGACCAAAAGTTTGGACACACCTTCTCATTCAAAGAGTTTTCTTTATTTTCATGACTATGAATATTGTAGCTTCACACTGAAGGCATCAAAACTATGAATTAACACATGTGGAAT
>JAHUTJ010067164.1:0-17908 GCA_036250325.1 Characodon lateralis
CCTGTAACCAACAGAATCTGATAAACTTTATCAAAGTTACTTGATAAAGCACACAAAGCATCTGATGGTTAATCACAAATAACTCAAAATATAAATCCGAGAAATTTTTTATGCTTGGAGTTGAATCTAAAAGGCTGTTAAAGGCGTGCTGTAAATGAAACCTCTTGTTTACGACACACGTGGGAATTCTACAAGGAAACCATTTCAGATCCCATTCTGTTTTAGTTCACATATTAACTGCCCAGATGTGTGTCCTAATGTTGGCTTACAGATGTTCACTAGGGGCCACTAGGGATGTCATTAAGCAGTACGAAGAATAGACGATTCTAAGGAGATGCCCACACTGACCTGGATATTTATTTAACAGCTATCTTTGCACCTCCCATCTGACAGAAAACAGTATCTAGTGAAAAGAAATTAGCAGTTTTGCAGCAGAAAAGCTGGACTGGCCCAGGATGGACATGAAATGTTTGCACTTAATTGCTACGGTATGACCAGAAAGTGAACGGAAGTGAAGAACCCATACAATGGGATTACAACAGCAGCAGCACATGCAACATGTTTGTCGCAGGTTGAGTTCGCTGCAGCCCAGGTGTGAGGGAACAGATGCCTCCACTTTAATTGCCTCACAAACAGCTAAGTTTCCATTTATAGGAAAGACTCCAGCACAGCTGGGACCTGTCGGTTGCCAGGGCACAAATACCACAGGTCCACGGACAGACAAACAATCACACTTCATGTGATTTATTCAAATATATTCATAGTTAGATCTGTCAATGCCATGTGAGTTAATCTGGGAGATGAAGCTTATGATGAAGAAGAATGGGATCCTGGAATGTAATGGAATAATATCCAGGGTGACTGCTTTAACCAGAGGGGGAGAGGAGACTGGAAAAGGCAAGTATTGAGTGGCAGCCAATTCCAGAGCCAGAACCAAGTTGTCAAAGTCAAAGCTAAAGGCAACATGCAGGTCATTTTAATGATGAAGCATTTGTTGGAGTTACTTTCCTAAACTAATACAGGAATGGAAGAAGCTAAAGCTCTAAAATGTTGTTTCAGTGGTTTGACTTTTGGCATTTAAATGTGGATCACTGGGGCCATGTTACTGAACTGGGCCTGTATTCCCAAAGAATCCTAGGATTCCTAATTCTTAGATGCTTTTCTTCCATCTTTACATGTTTCCAAACTAGTGCTCCAGCATCATCTTCTTGTCCAGTGTAGATTCAGGATTCATCCCCAAATCGTCTAATCATCTGAACCCCATGACTGCTCCTCCATTCCCACTGGTTTCTTCTGTTTTGGTGTTATTGATGGAGCTAATAGAACTTTTCAGGACCAAAGGCCCATTTCCTTCCTTCAGCCGATTCCATTTTCTAAGCCACAGTTTGAAGGAAGTCTAGACATCCTCATTGTTTCAGGTAACAGCTCTTTAGTTGAAGCCAGGTTTCCAGTTAACATGCAAGTCTGGAAGAACTCTGTTACCCATCAGTCATCTGCTTCAACGACTACCTACACTTGTTACCTTACCATGCTAAGATAACGAGCAACCAAGCTTCACATCATCAAGAACGACTGTTTGATGCAGTGATGGAAAGCAGGCTGGCATAGCGGAGATAAATTGTGTATACTACAGTTTCAAATATGTGGTGAGGCAGTTGGGTTTATTTTCCTACATCACTGAAGCAAAAGGTGGCAAAATGGTGGTGTTAAGATATTCTGAACTCTCATAAAATCACAAGCAGCAGTTCAGCAATCCATAGGCTGCCCTACTGGTTTACAGCCAACTTAAAGTAGCAGCTACTGGTTTTAAAGATGGGTCAGTTGACCGGTGACTGGACCAGTTCCTGCTGCTTCACCTGCAGCCCAGCAGGACCTGATGGATCCATCATCTCCCAAGCTGCGGAGGGCAGGAGCTACAACCTAATTACAAATATTATTTTCAGATATAAAGTGTCTTTGAATAAAAAGCCAAAAAGTATTTTTCTGAAAGGCACAAACTGAGATCCAAAGCGTGTTCCACCGGTAGGAAATACGCATAATTACTAGAAAAGTCTCCAGCCTCCATAGCCCTGTTATGAGAAAATTTCTGTAAACTGATGCTAAAATGTAACCAACATAGAAAGTTCAGGAAATGATCAAATATACGGCATGGGACCTTTCTGTTGTTTTCTCATCATTAGAAAGTTAGGAGCTGACTTCCTGCTCGCCTTATCATCATCTAACAATGCTGTGACACAATCAGAAATAAACTTTGCTGCTCTCTGTCAAGTGCATCATTATCCTAAATACAATGTGTCAGACAAACAATGCTTTGCTTGTCTTGTTTTTCTGTCTAACAATGTCTCCTCTGTTTTCCAAAGCTTCCCCTGTAGATTTGCCGTTTGAGTCCGAGACAGCTCTGGACCGACTGTTTACATAAATGAGCCAATTTAGCCACATTTCAGAGAACCGGTCTGTCTGGCAGCCTGACTAGCTGATTTACCAAACACACAGAAACAATAACTCGAAGAACAAAGTACAGTCGGCCACTGCTTATTACCAAGTGACAGCTAACTGACAGAGATGCCAAATAAGATCTATTTATGGCAGAAGTCATGATAACCCCAGATATTTTACAGAAGATGAAACAAAGATGAAGGAAAGACAGACCCTGGAGAAGCTGAGAAATCCTGATCATCCTGGTTGTTAGAGTGTCGTTGTCAGCTTGGCCTGGCATGAAAGCAGAGGAGGGGGCATTGTACCAGCAAAGCAAGACACCCAACCACAAACCAATGGAAGGTGGAAATAGGAAGGAAATGTCACAGTAACGCACACACACCCCCCACACACACATATACTGACTGTGCCAATACAGTGCCAGTAAATTGCTCAGTTCTGGAGAGCTTAGGGAGGCATCAGAGAGCCTGGGCAGCATTCTGCTCTGAGCTGCAGATCCAAAGCAGACTGAGTGAGGATGCTTGGACCAAGTCAGCTGGATCAGCCGCTAATACAGAACCTGGGACCGGGGAATTACTGAATAAGCACTAAGCCCTGGACACAGGAAGCACATTCCACTCAAACACATGCACGATGCACCCAAAGTGAGACGATGGACCTCCATTGGGCCCACGCATATAAACAGGAAAATATACAGTCTTGTGAAAGAATTTAGGACACCCTCTGAAAGTTGGTGTGTGTTTTGGACACATCAGTTTTAAAAATGTCAAAACAGAAAAATCAAGTGATATAAACAAAAACTGAAAAAATATGCCATCAGAACCAGAACCCATCTGTGTGTACTTAAGCTGTTTTAATACAAACCTACCAGGTTTTAGTGGAACCATGAAAGGAAAACAAACTGCTCTGCAGCTCATTCAGGAAACCGTTTCTAATGATCCTGTTCTATATTTTCTCCTACTACTGATGAATGTTGTCTCCATGCCATGGTTTGACTGAAACGTTTCTACAATGAGATCCTTTCTATGTGAACATCTTGAGCTTAAGGCTGTAGATGTCAGGAACCCCTCCCAGAACAACAGGAGTTTATTACCTCAGAATCAAAGTATTAGTTAAAGGGTGTACACACTTACACAATCACATATGTGTTTAATATTTGTCCATCAAACCGATTTGTTTCGGCGAATTAAATTTTTGGAGTGTCTTATTAGGAGGAGACGATCTCACTTTGTTCTCCATCTCAGGAACCTGGTATTTTTACTGCTGCGTGTAAAAATCTGCACTCAAGTCTAGTAAGAAGCTTTTATGAAAATGTTGATTTAAAGCTCTTTTCTTCTCGATACCTTGCTGCTTACTCCAAGTGTCTCCATCTCAGTGCTTCTTGATCGTGTGCTTTCAGATCCCCGGGTCCAGCCACAAAGGAGCTCATTGATCGAGGAGATGTTTAACATACTCCCTCTGCTTTTTAAGACCTGCAGCGAACAAAACCCTCACCATCGACCCCTTAACCCCACCTGCTGGCGTAGATCAAAAGCCCACCCCCCAACTATTTCATGACCCCCCCCCCCCCCCCACACCCACACACACACACACACACACACACAGAGGAGGCAACCCTCTCAACACGCAGCCACCCACTTCCTGCTCAGCTGCAGGTTGCTGAGGTGAACCATCGCCACGGGCAACGGACCAAAAGAGAAGGAGGAGGACCGGGAGAAAGGAGGTGAGCCGGAGAGGAGTTGCGAATAGAAGTGAGAAGAGGGCATGAAATCGATGAGGCCATGCAACAGCTTTGCAGCTTCTGTGCCCACACACACACACACACACAGGGATAAAGATGCAGACAAAACACACACACACTAAAATAAAGCAGAGAGCGAGATGACCTGGCATTTGCGATTGCCAACATTCTCGTCCACGTTGCAGGAATGCGGGAGAATGATACGTACATCCCTCCCTGACAAGTTAAATGTTTCATCTATTTTTAGAGTCACACAAATTAATCTTCTCCACCTCCACTGACATGAATATGAGTTTTAACTTTAATTCTCCCATAATTAAAGCAGAGCAGCAGCAGGCATCATGCAGAAGCTTTCAAGAGTTTCATTTCTTACGGAGGCAGTGTCGGGAAAGGTCTTGTGTTTCTTTTAAATGTCACTCTGCTGAAAACAGGCCTGCGTTTAGGCGCAGCAGAACTAGTGATATTTAACAGGCAGGGAAATTAGAGCGGCAGCGAGAACACGACGCTATTCAACCTCAGAGCCAAGGACGTATTTATAAAGACACGTCTGTGGCGACAGCTAATACCTGACTGAATTAAAATGCCTCATATTGAAAGGCACTAAGCAGGTCCTTCAGAGATAATTTCATCACAAGTTTCAGGAGTCATTCTCCACCACTGATTTAAAGAGAGTTTTAATAAAGTTTTTACTTTTTTTCCCCTCTTTCTGCCTGGCTACAAAATTAAAAGGCAGCTATTGTAGATTTCTAAACTCGGTGCATAAAATACTTCTGGAAAACTTTTCTAACTTCACTAAAAGCAGTGTCATGGATGTGGATCTGTAAAATACCGCTCTCATGCAGCTCTGGTTGGAACGAACAGACTGAAAGTGAGCCAATAAAATCACCCACATCATGCCACCTCCACCACCAGCATGACACATTCATATAAGGCCGGATGGATTCATGCTTTCAGAGTTCTGAACGGACTGGGCACCATTTTTCCAGTCTGTCATTGTAAAGTTTTGGTGAACCTGTCAGCTGGTGGGGTCTTCTGCTGCTGTAGCCCATCTGCTTCAAGGTTCCATGTTTGCCTTGGTCGTAGCGGCAGCTCGGATGTAAATGTGTCTAGTTGTTAGTGTTGGCAGTTACAGTCGCTGTGTCGCTCTCAAATGTTCGCTCATGATTTAAATTGTCTTTTCCTCAGAGCTCAGTGTCAGATGCACAACCAGAGAGCTGCCAAACCTTTACCGTTCTTGCTGCAGTCTAGAAAAACATCTCTGAATCGACCAGAATTTGCTGCTACGTGTCTAAGAACGAGCCAGGATTACAGGTGGAGACAGCTAACAAAAAGGGGTGAATGTGGAGACAAAGTCAATGCTCATCACCCCAACATTTTCTCCTTTAACAGACCACTCCCACACTCGTCTGATGCGCCTCTCTCCAATATGACCAGCCTGACGCCACAGTGGCCATTCTGTGTGTGGAGCACCGCAGCGGTATTTGGGTCAGCTCTCCAGCAGTGCAGTTTCAGCTCAAGCCTCTGCCGGGTGGAGGGGAGACGAGCAGAACCGCACAAGAGCCTCCATTACGGCTCCGGCACAAGAGGCCCGGCTCCATTATGGCTTGCACATAAGGGCCTTCATTCGGGCTCTTAGTCATTCTAATGAGCTGTGCTGTGCAGCGCTGCAGAGCCTCTGACTTGGTCTGTGCCGGGGCTTTTGTGCAACAGCTCCCACGCGACTTCAGGCAGCCCCTAATGCAAAAGAGTGCTCGATTGTGATTTTTTTATTTCTGTAATTGTGACGCTTCAGAGAGCTCTTAGGCAGAGATTTAATGGCGTCTAATGGAATCTCATCACAGAAACAGAGAGAAGAGGACAGAGAGGGAGAACACTGGCTAATGTCTCCATGTCCAGCTTTTTAGTAAATCCAATTACATTTTAAATGAATAAAAATGCAATAATTTGCATGTTTGTTTTCTCTGGATGTCGTTTTATTGACAATGTTTGAGAACCTGGATTTCACCCTGAAAAAATGGAATCAAGTTTAATATGTTAAATATTTTTTGTCATGATAATCAGCAGTGATCATTCGTCGAGACATTCAGGGACACACCAACAGACCAGGACTGCGTTCGGATTTCTGTGAAAGTTCTGCGCTCACAGCTCACCCACACAGATACCATTTTACTGGACAGTCTTGCCGGCAGAAAGCAGCTAACACGACCTCTGGAAATTAATATGCAAAACTACGCCTCCTTTGTTGTCCTCAAGTGTTTTCTTTTAAATGCTTCGTATAAATATAGTCCAACTTCTGTAGAAGGATCTGCCATAAACTCACTGAATCATTTCTGCTTCAAAACCAGCTGGAAAACAGACGACGATCTCTGGAAATTTTGAGTCTGGAATGGGAAAATTGAATTTATGCATCTGAGGGAACAAAACAGCAACTGTCTGCCTTGTAGAACCAAATGAAATGTTTTATTTTTTCAAAATCGTTTTATTTTTCTACTTCTAACATTATTCATAATTCCAGGTTTTATGAAGTAAACACTCTGTTCTAAAGTCCATCTAATGACATGGTGTAAGATCTGTATGTTTGAAAAATAAATAAAAAATGGAGGAAAAATAACCAAAATCTGGGAGATTTATTTAAAAATGTATTGTTTTAAGCTCTCAAAACTAAGCTCTTTAGAAACGTTTAGTTCTAAACAAGATAAAGAGAAAACGGGTCATTTAAGACATCTTTTAGGCCGGTTCTGTTTACTTTGTCAAATCCTGTCTGTATTTCTGTGCTTTGGTGCATCGTTGACGTGTTTTCTCATGTTCCTCACCCCTAGCTCAGGAGAACATCTCCAGGCCATTTCAAGCAGGATAACCGATCCACAGAAATGCAGCTTTCTGTGCATCTTTCTGATGTTTATTCCCCGATGAGTTTTAATGTCTAACCTGTGGACTGACCTAATGATCTTCGGATTTCTGGAGCAACATTTCCACCTGAGCTAAAGCTGAGCGGTTTGTAGCATCACTGTCTCCACCCAGCCCAGGTTGAAGATTTATTAAGTAAACCCCAACCACAGATGTGCTGTTTTTCATAGATAAGGTACTTTTTGAGGTTATTGTACAGAGTTATGTGATGATGATGCGTCGAGACTAAGGGAACGCTAGACGGGCTTAAAATAACTGGATATCAAGGAGCATTGGAGAATTAATAAAAACACAATGCTGGTTTGACACTCAGAAAAATACGAGTTGAAACAACCTTTATGCAAAAACCTAAATGGAGAACCACAAGAGCAATGTTCAAACTACCCTTTAAGAATTTTCTTGGCCGTGCCGTTTAGGTCAGAGCAATGTTGCCATCAGGACTCGGTACCTGCAGTAGAAAGTGGTCAGTTGGCTCGGTTTTGCTGTGAAAACATTTTCCCCACTCACGTTGGTGGTGCATTTGATTTATTTTCCTGTTGCAGAACCTGAGAGAGTCTGAGTTCACAAACTGGTCAGATGTTCTCCTTGAGAGCAGAATTCATGGTTCCATTAATTATAGCTAGTTGTCCAGCAAAGCAGCCCCAGATCATGACACTACCACCACCATGCTTGACTGTAGGTGTTCCGTTTGTGAAATGCTTGGTTTTACGCCAGATGCAACTTCACACACCCCTCATCAGTCCAGATAATACCTTCCTAAAAGTCTTCAGGATTATCAAGATGTTTTTGGTAAATCTGAGATGGGCCTTTGTGTTCTTTTGGGTCAGCAATAGTTCTGGCCTTGGAACTCTTCCATGGAGGCTATCTTTGCCCAGTCACTCTTTCTTATTGCTGAATCATGACCTCTGACCTTAACTGAGGCAGTGAGGTCTGTGGAGCTTTAGATGTTGTTCTGAGTTCCTTTCTGACCTCCTAAATGACTCATTGAGCATTTGGAGTAACATTGGTGGGTCAGCCGCCCCTGGATCACGGTTCTCATTGAGGTTCTCAGGAGTACCAAAGGAATGGCTTTGTTTCTCATCTGTTGTTGACCTTCTTTAGATCAGGTCATGATGTCTGGCTTTTTGAGATCTTTTAGCCTACTTCATGTTGTCATCCAGGTCCTATTTAAGGGATTGGTTCATTCTACAGCTATAAAAGTAATCAGGTATGGGTGTGAAATTTTAATAGAAAAATATGGTTAATAAGAGTTACCTTAACATTTAACAGGGAGGGTAATTACTTTTTCACGAAAGGTCAGGTTGGTTTGAATAGTTTATTTCCCTTATTAAAATGATTTTAAATCTGCCCTATGTATTAAGCCAGGTTATAATTGTCTAAAAATATGTTAAAATATTTTGACAAAATAGCAAAAGCTGAAGAAATCTGTAAGAGGGTAAATATTTTTCACAGTGCTGTAAAATATGAGTAAAATGTTAAAATACAGAACTAACTTTTTCCACATATTCTAATTTATAGAGATATTTCTACTATTTTGACCATTAGATGTCACCCAGTTTTGTTTTTTTTTTTTGTTTTTTTACAAAATCCACCTTTAAAAATTCAGGACATGAACAGTTTTACCTCAACTTTTAGTGGTGTTTCAAAAAACAATTTTTTTCTTGGTTTTTCAACAGATCAAACTAGAAAATTAATCCAAATGATAAAATTCGTACCCAGAACTGAGGTAGAGGAGGCAGCACTGATTTTAATGACAGTGATATGATTGTAGTGTGCTGTTGGAAAATAGAAAAATCTGTTTAACTTCAGTTTTCAGGAATAAAAATCAGATCACAACTTTAAAAATAAATTCATTAAATCATATACAATTTATTTTCACAATGTTTTACACAAAGTCTACTGTTTACTATTAATCCTTCCACCTTGAGCGCGTTGGACAGGAGTTTATTCAGGTGGAGGTTATTAAACATTAAATAAAGACAGAATATTATTTTTACTTGAAATGAAACAAACACTTTTCTGAAAGAAGGCATGAGTTTTCTGCCATGCCTGTGAGCTCGCAGCATGCATGGAGAGAAAGAAGACATCAAGAAGCAAAGGTTGACACACTGACAGCTGTCTTTGATTCACCTGTAAGCCCTCATGAGGCATGCACACACACACACACACACCAGAAACACATGCTGGCTGCACACAAACACACCCTCCGAACAGCAAATTTACATTAATAACACCGCCTGTTTTTTTTGGGGTTTTTTTGCCACTTACACAAGAGATCTTTGCTGCATTTATTAAATTATTAATCTATTTATTTATTCGTTCACTCCGTCAGTCGTGTTTTTTCCATGGCTGAAAGGCTCAGAGTAATTTCATTGAGCTACCAGATGGTTGAGAGTTTAATTAACAACTTCAAAAGCAATAACTGGTGAGCTAGCCAAACACAAACACGCACACAGATGCACAAAATATTAGCTCCGTTGCAGAAGTCTGGTGAAAGCACAGAAACGTATCACCAACATCCACTTATTAAGTCATGCGGTGCAAAAATTCAAACACAAACTGGTCGTTATGTTTGTGCACGTTTCCTGTCTGTTCCAGATCCAGAGTTATGGATCCGCAGCCCAACATTCCCTCCAGCCTCTTCGGGACAACAATGTTCTCTTAATTTACAGCCAAACACGGCCGTTATTCTACCATAATAAGATTACTTTGATTGGCTCAGAAACAGTGGGGCCCCATCAGCTCCTATTAGGCATGCTAATAAGAAAACACCGGCTTATGTTAATGTGAGCGGCACAGGGCGACAGGTCTTTAACCCTGAGTGGTTGGGGTCACACAGCCTCTGTGGTCCTATGACGGAGCACGGACAGTCTGTATATTGTTGCTTTATGGGTATCCATTCACACACAGTACTGGACACGATATTATGCAAGAGAATTAAAACCGTACATAAACCAATCTGCGAGAGCAGCTGGGATCCGTTCACAGAACCTTATGGTGGATAAAGCTCTCTATGTTCACTGCAATATCACTTCAAAAACCACAACTGATTGTGTGTTTTTAATCGGGCTTTACATCTTAGAGAAATGATTATTAAAAGAAGGGAAAATCCATCCCGAGCAGAACCTCAACCTGGAAATGGGAAACAAACGTTTGTCCATGGCCTCCTGTTACCTGGAAGACTTTTCCAGGTGTTTTTGTAATGAGAGCTGCTGGTTTAACTCTATATACAGTCAGTTTAAATACTGATCATCAGCTGTATTCCTGTTGCATGGGCACCTTTTTCCTTCCACTCAACTTCCCATTAATGATCTTAGATACAGCAGCCTGGTGTTTCGTGGTTTACCCTCCTTGTAGAAGGTGTCTTATCTGGTGGACAAATGTTAGGTGTAGAGTCTTCCCCATGATTGTGTAGGCCATCAGTGCTGACCTTCTCTCCATCCAGGACTTGTACAGGTCTAGGATCAGGAAAAGGGCAACTAACATCTCTGCAGAGCCCACACACCCTGGACACAAACTGTTTAGACTTTTACCTTCAGAGCGGCGCTACGGAGCGCTGTCTGCTAAAACCAGCCGCCACAGAGACAGCCCCCGCCAATGCCCCGCCCCCGATGAACACTTAGAAGTCAGATAACCCAGATCCATACCAGGCACATTTGCACTAATTTAACCTTCTATAAAAACACTATATAAATATTAAAATCCCTGATATAGATGCAGTAGGATAGTTCTGTGTAATTAATGGCGATTTCAGTTCAGTTAATAAGTAATTGTTAGTAATTTTATCTCCTGAATAATTATAATCTGACAGGTGTTTGCAATATAAGTATTTACACAGTTGTAGTATTTCATTTATTTTGTATTAAAGGGCAAACAGGAAAATAAGTGTCTGTAGCTTTAAGAAAGTTTGAGGTGGCCAGGAAGGTGGAGCTGCAGCAGCAGAAGAGGAGCACATGGTTTTTCTGAGTGTTTCAGATGGAACTGGTGGATGTTTAATCATATTCTCCATGGCCATGTTTGTGCTGAAGATCTTAACAGTGGATTATTTTGTGCAAGAGCATTTTGTTATATTTTACTTTTGCTTAACAAACCGTAAAAGAATATATTTGCCTGGATGCACTTTTTGGAACACACGTCAACCATATGCTCCTCTGGATATTTTTATTGGGAACTATGGACATACACCTGACTTCCTGTTTTCCAGTAGTAAAGTTGGCACAGATGTCATCGCTTCTCTTCAAAAGCAGAAAGACGATCGAAGTAAAGCAGATATGCTCCCATCTTGCTTTGTGCAAAAACTTTACAGTTGCTGACTAAGATCCAGGGATCTTCTAGATACTCCAGACTGAGTTCCTCTCAAAGCTCTGAAGGTAAATGCTCTGCAGCCGTGAGAGTTGAGTAAGCTTGTTTAACAAAGTTTGCAGTTTAAAAAACTGTTTAAACCTCAACCAGGAATAAATAAGTTCATATATCTATCAGATTGGGCCCTGCAAGCACCATAAAAAACAAGAACCTGGATCTTCAGACAAGTTCATTTCTTTTATTTCTGAATATCTTATCAAGAACTTTATTTTATAGCCTTTTGTTTCATCACAAGCTGCCATAAAACACAGATCAGCCGAGATTTTACATTGTTTCCACAATAAATCTAACAAGTCAAAAACCTGTTATTCACATGATCAAAAAGTACTGCTTAAAATCATTAATGACCAGGTTGAAGCATTATTTGATGTCTGGACCAGAAGTCCATCATCACACAGCTTCTCTACTACACAGACTGAGTGTGGCCAGTTTAACCTAACACTGGACCCGTCTAAAGCTGAAGGACCCGTTACATCACGCTAAATAATGCAGATCAAGTGACCACCACGTGTCGGGGAGGTTTCTGCTTGGCCTGCCTCACATGAGAAGAAATGTTTTTCGTTTGCTGTTTGAGTGCAAGGGTGTTTAAATGTCTAAATGACTGGGATAAGATTTTTGCAGGAGATGCATCTTGAACAAGAGTAAAATCCACTCTTTTACCTTTTGAGTTTCCTCTGCTTTGACCCTGTTTTAACTTCTCAGTGTTTTACTGCCAGTATTTTAAACCCTTTCAAGACTTTTTTAATCAAGCTAAAAATCTGTTTTTTTTTCTTGGAAATCAGACAGCAAAGAAGTTATCCTACTGCAACTCTGTTTCAGTTATTTGGACTGGTAAATTTCACTGCAAAGATCAAAGCAAATTCAACAGTTAATCCGAAATGTCTACATAAATACAAATATTAGCGTTAGAGCACCAACTCTGCATTCCTTTCAGAGCATTCCTTTCAAAGCCCGGAAACCACCCTGACACTCTCCCTTTCCCCCAGAACCCCCCTTTCTGCTGACAGGACACCTGTAACCTGCAACTCTATGGTTACATTAACGCTCAGCTGGACTCCTGCTTTACTTGCACAATGATCACCTGCACTGCTGTACTGCTCTATATTTACTCTCACTCACTTAAACCTGTGCACATATATTTATATTATACTGTAGATATGTTTATACTGTTTAATTTGTATTGTATTGCACCGACTACGCCAAAACAAATTCCTTGTATCTCCAAAAATGTACTTGTCAATAAAGCTTTTCTGAGATACTTTAGGATCTGAGACTGTTGACTCATTTAAATATTTGCTCAAAGTCTTTTCTTCATTTTTAAAACTCCAATAATAGGTTGGGTAATAATATAACTTCTTACTGTCCTTGTCTTTGAATTGATTGCTTGGTCTGTACAGCAATCGATGCGTTTTCCACTCAAAGCCAATAAAAACAAGCCAAAGATCTTCTCAGATGCTGTCATTATTAAAGACAGGAACTGGTGAAATCCTCCGCCTGCCCTTTGGATTAGTGAGTATATATGTTTAAACAGCCACTGTGTAGATAACAGCCTCTCTCTCCATGTACTCTATTGTTTGCAGAGTAAACAGGACAATGAGGATCTTCAGAAGGCCTGTGGATCAATGTCTTTCCTGTTCAAAATGTCACTTCATTCTGTTCATTAATCTTTTGCCACAAGACAAAACAAAGAGCTTTGTTAGTTATTGGACCATAAACCATCGCTTTGATAAATAATCCCTTCACTCACAACAAAAGGAAATAGCTTACTGTACAGTTTCACCATCTGAAATAAATCCCCTTGTGTCTACCTTCTCTCTGATCACATTAAGAAGTATCCAGGTCAAGCCATGCAAGAGGTTTCATCCTGCCTCCAGTGACCGCAATAACGGTCTAACAATTTGTTGCAACATTTGCAATTTATCAAACTAACTTTCAGCACCTCAGCAATATTTCCCCAGATGTTTTCCAATGGAAGGGTCTTCTTTTAACCATTCATTCTGACCAACTGTCGTGGCTGTGAACAATCTCACAACAATGCACAGTTTGTAACCTATAAATACTTGTGACTTACTGTATTTCAATCATTTCCAAGTAGTCAATAAAAAAAAAAATGATTTCATGAGGGTTGGGAAAAAAAGGGTATTCATTTTGATTAATTACAGAAACAATAATATGGTAAAAGGATTACTGCATTAATTTGCACCATGGAATGAAAGCCAAAAGCCATCAGAACAAGTGCCTATATCAGTAAATCAGATGTCCAACTGCAAGTGAATGCAGCACATATAGATCTGTGAGCTATGGTGGCAGCAGCAGCCTAATCTTTACTGACCCCTCTAATAAGCTCATTCCTTCAGCCTTTAGCATTCACACAGCAGTTAAAGAGAAAATTCCTCTGTTTATCCTTAAATGCATTCAGCTGACGTTAAAACCTATTAAAACTGGAGTATAGACAGACTGAATAAAACCAGAACATTTGACCCCAAGTAAATCCAGATACATCCACTTAGTTCTCTTGCTGTTAAAGTTTTGCAGTTTTCTAACAGTTATCAGTCAGGTGTTTTAAATGCCATTCATTCTGTAACTTACATTAAGATCATGGTTGCTAAACAGTTTTTGTAGGTCTGGAAGAGTATGAAAATTAACTGGATTATTTTCTACATCAGGGTGAGTGCAGATAAAATAAACCCGAGTACAGAAAAAGGTCTTACTTTCCGGACTTTGTTTCTTATTCTACTAGATAAAATATTTCTGTTGGAATGCCTGAAAGATAAAGTGTTGTTTTCATAATAATGTTAGCATTCAATCCCCTTAGTCTTTGTCAGGCCTTCTTTCTCTGCAGGTACAGCTGTAAGTCTTTTGAGAAATGTCTCCACCAGCTTTGCACATCTAGAAATTAAATTTATCAATCTAAACCATCCATTGTATCTCTGGCTGTAGGTTTAGGGTGGTTGTCCTGCTGGAAGTTGAACCTCCACCCCAGTCCCAAGTCGTCTGCAGCTTCTAACAGGGTTCCTTCCAGGATTGCATCGTCTGATTACACATAAGGTCTGGAGGTATCAGGTTGGGCTTGGAGCACTATTCTAAGCCAGAGGCCAGGGCTGAGGGTTATACCAAGAAGATCCACATTCGACATAAGATTCCACCAGATGTTTTTATATGGACCTGGATGAAATAAAGTTGGTTGTGTCGCTAAGTCCATGTCAACAGTGTCTTCTCTGGAGTTTCACAAAGGCGTTTAGAAGGTGACCAAACATGCCTATACACAACAACTGTCCTGGACTTGGCTCCATCCATCTTTTCATCAACTCTGACCACCTTCTCGGTCCCTGACCCCCACAGCATGACGCTGCCACCACCATGTTTGAAGGTGGGAATGGTGTGTTATGGCTATTCATTTGCTGCCAAACATAGGGTTTTTCATGTAGGTCAAAAAGTCCCCCAGGGCACCATTTTCTGCTTTGTTTCACCTGGTAAAATATTTGAGAAGCAGATCTCATTTATGCACATGACCAGGAAGCTCCTAAAGAAAATTATTAAAACCACAAATGCGCATAAACACATGAAAAGCAAAGAGAAACAAGCATGTAAATCGTGAGGACAAAATCTGTTTAGGTGGACGTTCATGTCTTGGTACAAATGGTCCATCCTCTCTCCATGTTCAGATGATGGATTGAACGGAGTTCTGTGAGATGTTCAAAGCTTGGGATATTGTTTTAGAACCTAACCTGCTTTAAACCAAACCAGAACTTTCTTCCTGACCTGTCTGCTGGGTTCCTTGGTCCTCATGATGCTGTTTGTTTTCCAATGATCTCTAAAGAACCTCTGAGGCCAGAAACAGAACAGCTGCAGGTAGACTCAGATTGAGGTACAACCAGCTGGACTTCATGATGTAAATTTTGAAGATGATTACTTTACAGCAAGTTAAAGGGGCTGCACATGAATGCACACCACACTTTTCAGATTTTCAGTTATAAAAATAAAAATGTTCCTTTTACTTGACAACAATGGACTACTTAGAGTTGGTCTATCATATAGAATGCTCATACATGTAAGTTTGTGGTTGTAATGTGGGAAAATGTCAAAGTTTAAGTATTTAAATGCTTTCCAAGACGATGTTTGTCAATTAGAACTGGATTATTCTTCATCAATAGCAGATTCTTAATAACTGTTAAGTTTATCTAATCTTTTTTCTACTTTGGAAAAACACCAAATCAGAACATTTTTAATGCTTTCTTGGTTTTAGGCTCAACTAAAAATCACATTAACAAAAAATAATACCTGGACTGGAAAACACACCAATCACAGATTCTTTAAAACAGACTGAAACTCGTTAAACGTTTAAATCAGGTAATGTGGATTCTTAGTTTTCCCTAAATTAATGTTTATGAACCCAGTATCCCTTCTAGTGAGTTGGATGTATCGTCACAGGCCCCATCATTAGTAAAGGCTCCACTGAATGTCACATGTGCTGATGTTAAAGAAAGCAATTAGCCACTGTTGGCATGTTCCGGTGAGTAGAAGAGTAATGGCTGCTGGGGCAGGAGTGTCTAGCCCTGATAAATGCTACTGTCCCCATGCTTTATTAGTACAATGAGTGACTGGGAGGGTGGGGGTGGCTGGGAGCCAAGGTGATGGACCATAGGGAGTCTCGAAGATAAACCCGGATTGACAGCAGAGAGAGGTGGCTAAATGCTAATGCACCGAGTGACATTTCCGATGGTGGACCGGGTTAGCTTAGATGCTGCTGCGCTGACAGACTGCACTGCAGAGACAGAGGAAAAAACAGCCCAAATACCAGAGCATCAACTCCCTGAACCCAACTTCATTCTTCAACATAGAAAGGAGGTAAAGATGGGAAAGAGGGCCAAGTTTTCGTCACCGGGCTTTTATCAACAGCAAGCAGGTACTACACTCATTGATAAAAAGAGCGACAGGTAAAGATGGCGCCATAATGACACCAAAGGGAGACAAAAGCAGAGCAGAAGAAAAGACAACATTGATATTCAGGCAGAGAAAAGGAGTCTCCCTCCCATCAGCCACCTGGGGAGTTTATTCCGAGTTCAATACTTTGTCCACTAAATCCCCAAGTGCTGCTTTTGTTGATAAACCCTCTGGCTCCTTTTCCTCGCCACCCTGGGAGGATGATCTCTATCTCTTCCTTCAATTTCCTAGGAGTTGCCCAACCATTAACGACAGGAAGGGAGAAAGATAATAACTTTGGTGCTGGTTGAAAGTGAAACGGCTGTCAAGGCGGAGCCAGGTGTCGTCTTTCTGGGTGGTCAGACATGATGGTGTGTTGAAGCTGTGTCTAATTGGAGGTATTTTTAACACTGAATGGTGTGTCAGCTGAGGAAACCTCCAGACTTCTGAATGCCACCTTTAATGGAATCTAATTAGGAGATGGCGGTGCTAACAGAAAGCCAGTGAGCAGAAACGTGTGTGTGTGTGTGTGTGTGTGTGTGTGTCTGTGCGCATGCTTCTTATCTGGCTGCTCACTGAGCAGATCAGGGACCTAATGCATTGTGACAAAATGTGCATGTCCATGAATGCATGTCAAGAAATACAAGCATTAAAGAGCAGAATTATCCCACAAATCAACGATCCACATATAAAATAATAAGACAGAATATTCACTATTTTAAAAAGTGTAGACTACGGGGAGCATTTTTTTATTTAAAAATATAAATCATGTAAGACATCTGATATCTTTGTATCAGTCCTCATACACCAATCTGAAGATTAATAGCTCATCTGTGAAAGGCCACATTTTGTTTCACCATGGCAACTTTTACAGACCGAGATCTTTCTGCTTCCTGTTGTTTTCCAGCACAATCTGATTTACTGCTTCCTGTTTCCACAAAATGCAACAAGCTCACCAGACTGGAGTGCTGGTCCTTTTGCCCCATCACCATTTCTCACTCATCCATTACAACCAGTAATAAGTTTCAAGTACCAGCAGGAGGTGCTATTCATTATATTGGGTTAATCAGGGGGTCCAATTTACGAGTCCCCAGAACCAAAATCAACATCACAGGAGATATATCTACATATCTATATAGATCTATATCTATAGATGTACACTGCTCAAAATAATAAAAGGGAAGACTTAAACAACACAATATAACTCCAAGTAAATCAAACTTGTGTGAAATCAAACTGTCCACTTAGGAAGCAACACTGATTGACAATCAATTTCACAGATGTTGTTCAAATGGAAAAGACAACAGAGGGAAATCTTTGGTGACTGGTGGGTCAGTAATGGTGTGGGGTGGCATTTCTTTCCATGTGCTCACCAGAGGTAGCCTGACTGCCTTTAGGTACCGAGATGAGATCCTCAGACCCCTTGAGAGACCATATGCTGGTGCGGTTGGCCCTGGGTTCCTCCTAATGCAGGACAATGCTAGACCTCATGTGGCTGGAGTCTGTCAGCAGTTCCTGCACGATGAAGACATTGAAGCT